>CAEGAF010090296.1:0-15470 GCA_903067075.1 Micropoecilia bifurca | reverse complement strand
TATATATATATAAAAACAGACACATCGCAACACATTTCATCCCATTTGGTCAAAACCTAACTAGTTAGACCTTCTATGGTATAATTTTACTCAAGCTGTTTAAAAATAGCCTCCTCAAAGTGCAATTATGAAATTTTTTCTACTGTCATTTAGGATAAATGGAACCCTGCAATGAGGTGGAGATACATGCATAGAGTGCAGTTATTTTCTCCTCTTAAAGAGAGCGAGAGAGCTGACTTCATGCACAAATATGGGCTGTTTGAATTTGGGACGACTTGCCAGGGAATCGGCTCACGACCTTGTTTGGGTAAACCACTCAGCCAGGGTGCCAAGAGTGAGGTCATGTTCCCCCAAAATCTGCACCCAGGCCAGACTTGGACAATAAGCATGCCTCTGTGGGGAACACTCGTTACAAGTCCACACACACATACGCACACACACTCCTGAAGGCGGGGATGCTGTGTGTGCTGATGTAATCGGTTGCTGACTGATGGATGCTGTGGGGCAGAAACTGAACACACGCTGTGACTTCCTGTCTGAATCTACGACAAAAACACACCTTTGTCTTTCGCTAAGTGGACCTTTCTGCCACGAGTTTTTGCCAATTTGTTCCGCTCTGCAAGAGAACCATGCAACGTTTTAGGGATTTGGTTAGCCACAGTTTTGCTATTCACATCTCATAGTTTGGGAAGACTTTATTTGAAGAGGTGTTCATAAGACTGACATGAAACTGTCTTAAACATAACACCTGTTATGAGCAGGAGTCTACATCGATGTTTATGGCTGCTGTCATGAACCGTCCTTGGTAAATAATGAAAGTTGACATTTTTCATTGACTTTTAATGCAAGTTTTAATGGGATTGCATTAAACGTTTCATTATTTACTGATTAATGCAAAGTTGACACTTTTAATGCAACTTTTAGTGCACCTTTGCGTTAAAAGTGTCATTTGCCGAATGACACTTCATGACAAGTCGTAAACATTCATAATCTCCCCTTCATGTTCATGAAAGATGTTATGTCATGTTTATGACAGTCTTATGTCAGTCTTATGCGCATCTCTTCAAATAGTGTAACCCACAATTTGTCAAAAAACAACCAGAAACCTCAACGTATTTTCATACATTTTATGTGATCATCAGACTTAAAATAGTGCGCAATTGTGTGTTTGTTTGTTTTAAATGAGCATTACGGATTGCTTTTCTATACTTTGTTTCACTATATTTACAGCTGCCCATCTTTGGAGGATTGTCTCTACCAGCTTTTCATAACTGAGCTCAAAATGTAGTTTTTTTTTATCCTTTGCAAAATTGCTTAATCTCGACCCAGTTGGTCTTTTCCATTGATTCTTAATTGGATTTTCGACTTCTTTGGCTGGCTGGTTCCAACACAAAGTTAGAGGTTTTACTTATAGTTTACATTCCAATGTTCTCTTGTAACTCTGCCTATATTTAGGTTACATTTTCTCTCAGGTTTGTTCTCTGTTTGACTCCATCCATCCTCCTGTTAACTCCGACTACCTTCCTACACAGACGTAATTAGAGTTCACTACTTTAGGAGTGAACTCTAGTTATTTCTTTTTCTTTCTGTTTTGGTGATAGACGAGAGAAAAATCACTTCTGAATAAAACCAAGGGTAAATCAGATTAGGAGATCATCCTCACTCAGGAAAACTTGACACACTCAAACGTCACTCTGAAGAATTTGAGTTAATATGAGTTACAACAACATTTAATTTCCTTTTGGGGATGAATGATATTTTTGAGTTGAATTGTATGTGAGTCTGTAGTTTATCAGAAAATTGTCTTTTCTGTTTCAGTCTTTAATTGAACTGTAAGCACGGATTACTTTCAACGTTCCTTGTACAATTTGAGCAACACGTCCTTGCAGCTGCGTTATGTTTTGCATCCTTACAGCCCCAGAGTGTTGATATTCACCCCGTTTCGGCCCACAAGCCGACATATTTTCCTCCTGAGGGCATTTTCTTCTTTTCTATATGCGACCAGTCTTCAGGCATTTCAAGCTAATCCCCTTCTCCTCTGCAGCCAGGTCCGGCTGTCAGCAGCCACCCCACAGCTTGTGAACAGCCCTCGAAACGGGCCTATATAAGGAGCTGATCTGCTCCTGCAGGTGCTGGGTGTGTTTGTCGACTACACATGTCGGGCACATGGAGGGTCTTTCGGAGTCTTACTGCCAGCAGGTGCTGCTTCAGCCCAGCGATTCGGCCTTGCCCCCCTCCTCTCCGGTGGAGCTTAGCAGGGAGAAAGCTCCCAAATTAAGATGTTATCCAGTATGAAAACAGCCTGTAAAAACAAAAGAATAACAGACATCCACCCTCCACTTTCACTGCTGGTTTCCTAGAGATAGGTAACTGCACAGGCTGAGAACGACTAAAGTGTCACATCCTCATAAGGAAATGTGTCCATTATAAGGGCGTCACGGGAATTCGGGTTCAAATTTAAGATATCGCTTATCCTGACGAGAAACCATTGTATGCCTTACTCAAGTATTAGGCTTTTTTTTTCCCTAACACAGGGTGGTGAAAACCTGATTGCTTGAAAGATTTTATTATTTTTTTAATGGGAGATTGCTGATACGATCTCCATGACGGCATGGGAAAACAAGCATGTCTCGTGGACGTCTAAAGTCCTAAGCTGTGGCCACAGACTTTCCTTGAGAGGGAAGGAGAGGTGGCAAATTACTAGAATGCGATCTGGGAACCAGAAGGAAATTTTAGAGCTCCCACCTTATCTGCCCGCTCTGGAAATACACAGCGCCATCTTCTGGGACGCAAGACGTCAGACGTCAAGTCAAGTTTATTTGTGCAGCATTTTTTCAGCAGCCAGGCCGTTCAAAGTGCTTCAAACCAAAAATATTCATGCTGTTACCAATTGTGAAGCAAGAAATAAGCGTTATATTTTTGTCAAATACCATCAAACATGTTGATCCGTTTACTGCTAACCAGAAGCAACTCTAAACGAGTGGGTTTTTAGTAGGCCTGTCGCAATGAACAATGAATCAATTAATCGCATGATAATTAAAATAAGCTGAATAATTTTCATTTGCTTGATTTATCGTTTTAATCTTTTTATCAGAAACTGAATGATAAAAATCTTCAGTCTGTTGCTTTGTGCTCAACTATCTCTTTATTTTGAAAGATAAATTTGTTTACAAAGACCTTATAATTCATTTTATTTATTGTTTTCTTTATTTATTGTGGGTATTTTAAATGTCTTCCAGTTCCAGTGTTTAAATGTTAATTAGAATTTAAAGTTTATTGGGGTGTGCCGTGGTGGCGCAAGGAGATAAGGCACAACCCATGTACCACAGCCGTCGCCGGCTCGACCCCAGACCATGCCCCATCCACCGCATGCCCCCCCACCAACACCCACCCCCCAACCTGCCCACCCCCACACGGAGGCCACCAGAGCCGACAAAAAAAAAACTCCATAAAAAGAATATACAAAAAAAAAAAAAGAATTTAAAGTTTATTGAGCTTTGAGAATCTGTTCTTGAATTATTGCACCTTTATCAATTATCAAGTAATATTATCTTTAATCACAATAACTTCTGGAACAATTTATCGCCCAGCTTGTTATCATGACAGGTCTTCTTTTTAGCCTTGCTTTAAAGGAAATCGGTGTTGCCAGAGAATTGCAGTTTTCTGGAAGTTTTTTCCAGATTTGTGGTGGATAGAAGCTGAATCCTGCTTTGGGTGGCAGGTCAAGTGAAACCTTTAGAGCTGTCAGTTTTCTTGAAGTTTTGGCTTGGATTACAGCAAGGTGATTGGATTTATAGTGATTTTCTGTGACATAGTTCGGATGTGACGCTTTGCAAAAATATTCACACCCTTTGAAATGTTTCATGTTGTCACAAACCTACTTGTATTTTATCAAGGTTTTAATTGACAGACCTGCAGTAGATTATTGAGAACTGGAAGAACGAGGGTGTGTAGTTAATTTTTTGTTTTGTTTTGAATACAAATTTTGCTGTCTTTTACTGTCCTTTTGCTAAATACAATCCAGTGCGACCAGTTGCCTCCAGGAGTGACTACCCTGTAATTTCATCTTTATTAGGTACACCTTGCTCATGCTTCATGGTTCTCCTCCACGTAACAAAGGCGTTGTGTTGTGCTGAAGGCCAGAGGAGTACAGTGAGCTCCACATCGTCATTCTGGTTGGTCGTAGTGACACGCCACACTACTTTCTGTTGATCTGCCTATAAAACATGTTGCAGCATCTTGTTGTAAAATGTGAGAGCGGAGATGAATACTTTTGCTGTGTGATTGAATGTTCACTGAGTTTATACTACAGAAATATGTGGGATTATTTTGCTAATACCAAAATGCGATAGCATGTCATCCTTTATGTTTCGGCTTGATTCGAGGTTTTGCTGTTCCTAAAACCATTTCCTGTCTTTTGTGTGTCCTGAGCCTCCCGCCTCTTTTCTCTGTTCCAGACATTGACGAATGTGAGACGAACTCCCACCACTGTAACCCCACGCAGGTCTGCATCAACACCGCCGGCGGCTACACCTGCTCTTGCACCGAAGGCTATTGGCTCATAGCCGGACAGTGTCAAGGTGAGAGAGCTGTTGCTGCTGCTAATGTCATTCTAAAGCTTCATTGTGTAAAAAAAACAACAACAAAAAACTCAAGGATTTGAATAGCAACCAGCATAGCAACATTTCTTTTGTTTAAATATTTCTATTGTGTTTACATCGCTGCTTTCTTGTGTTTTACAACAAAGCTCATTGTGATATTTCTATGTAAAAATGGCAGTATAAATAAAGTTTACTCATTAAACATAAAAAGACAATCCCATCACTGTGTTCATCGAACCTTGCATGATTTTTTTGGGGGGCGCACTAATAAAAACCTTTTGGCATCTATCCAGAGCAGCAGTAGAAAAGGGGCGTCATGAGAACCAGTTATTAAAAAAAACACAATAATTTTCTGTCTCAGTTCTGTGTTGACTTTTATAAACACATGCACTATCAAAAGGGAGTTGGCGCCCCCTCCTGTGTTGAGTGGGTGCTTCCTGTTTGCTGCTAAAGGAAGCGGGATATCAGACCAGGCGAAGCATTTCCCACACTGTTGAGAGGATTTCCTGGGTTTGATCGGTTTTTAGGAGCCATGCCACGGTGCTGTCAGTCAAACTCATGATCTGAGAAACAACCTTGGATTATGAAGTTGAAGCCTTCTCTGCAAACTCTCATACTGTCACCGTGCTAAAATAATAGCCAAATTCATTTTCATTTTGGGCCACATTAAAAATCTGAATGTTCTTAAAGGACCGGTTGTGGCAGAATCTATTGATGAAACCTGCTAGATTGTTAAAACATCAATAAACATCTGTTTGTTTCTGCATTCAGTAAGTGTTTCTTAAAATGAAATGATATTAAACATATTTTCACACTGATCAGTCCATCTGGGATTTTGTGACTGTTTTTGCAGTGTTAATTTATATGATGTCAAATGTGACATTTCTTTAATCGCCCAATGATTCTGGTCAATTTTGAGAAAAATTTCCAGTAAAATCAGAAACAAATGTTTGGATCTGAGGATTTTTGCATGAATTTTCCAGATTTGTGAAAAACTGGAGGAACTTATTGATGCAACTTGGAGTCTAGAGGGCCACATAAAAAGCTAGGCTATTTTTTTCCTGACATCCAAAATGCAACTATTAGAAAAATCTTTAAATCATTTAATAGGCAGCACTTTATAACTACTAGCAGGCCTCCCCCCAGTATATTATCAACCTGGCGGGCCACCAGGCTTTACTTGTGCACCACTAGGCTAAGCATCGCTTATTCAAGTCTCTTTAAAAAAATTTGCGTTCTTTTAAGACTTTACAGTTGATGTTCAGGTAATAATTCTGCAATCTTTTAATAAAACATAATTATCAAGTGATATTTTTGAATTTTCTGTCAACTTTAAACATTTTTAACTCAAAACCAGGACAGGTCGCTGGGTGAATGACTGCCTTAGCACCCAATCCCCAGGGTTAGCAAGTTTTCTGGGGAAAACCTGGTACTAGAATGTTTTCTCAAGATGAAAAACATGCATCAAAGCTTTTTGCTTATATCTAAAATGGCTAATTTGACGAGCTGAAACAGTGAGAGTTGTCTTCATTGCAGAAATGCTTAATTTATTTTAATCACCTCTGAGGGGGTGAAAAAAAATCTATGAATGATACTAAAGGCGTCACTATTCTTCTGTAAGAGCAGTGCCCTCTGCAGGTTGTGTGAGGTAAAGCAGCTGCTTCTTCACTGTATAAGTTTTTGTATTTTATAACCAGCTTCTCTTTCTCTCTCTCTCTCTCTCTCCGTCTCTCCTTTGAGCCAGATATCGATGAGTGCCGCTATGGTTACTGCCAACAGCTGTGTGCCAACGTCGCTGGCTCTTATTCCTGCTCATGTAATCCAGGCTTCCTCCTTAATCCAGACGGCCGGACCTGTCAGGGTACGTGGTTTTACAGGAATACAAAAGGCAAAACAATAAAGTTGATTTACTAAGTTGTACAGTATGTTTTTTTTAAATGTTATTTTGGAGGCTGTAAATCAACGTGCAGCTCCTGAAGCAGTTTAAACAGACTTTATGTTTATTATTTTTGTACCTTTTAAGCTCAGATGTGGGCCAAGATTCCTTCTCTGAAGGCGAAGTAAAATTGTTAATACGGTAGAATGAATTATAGGCTCTCTAAATGTAAATAAATTACTACCAGGTAATAGTATTATTTATTTTTAGGTTTTAAGCTATAATATCAGCTTTGAAACATTTTTCTTTTGGTCAAAGGGTGGAACTGTGACTTATTTTAATGCCCACATCTAATATATAGTTTTAGTTGCTAGGATACTAAAAGTCACAGAGAGAGGTGAGGACGTTGAGCTACCGTGAAGAGAGAAAAAAGTCAAATAATCGTATTCAAAATCACTGCAGTTATATATTAGCTTCTTAATTTAGATTTTGTTCTTTGAGCGGTTTTTTTTCTCTTCATTGTGATTTGTCATCTTCATGCAGCTCCACCTGTTAGATAACCGGCTCTATGGTGTCACTTCAGCTCCATGTTTAGCGAGTAAACCCGGTCTGGTCGAACCTGCCTGTAATATTTCTGCCTTCCCTTTGTGTTCACCAGATGTGGATGAATGTGAGGAGCAACCCTGCAGTCACGGTTGTTTCAACACCTACGGCTCCTTCATGTGTAACTGTGACGAAGGATATGAGCTGGCGTCTGACGGAACAACCTGCATCGGTGAGGATGTTTGCAGTTCGCTGCTCAGAGGGTAGAGCATCTCCTCATGGAGATGATGTGTTCAGACGTTCGTTTTTATTTTTTATGGAAGAAATATTGTCTCTTTAGAATCACACTTTTATTCTTTTAGACATTAAATTTCTATTATTTGATAGATTTTTTTGAGGGGAGATCTCCTTTTCTTATGGTACTCCTTTGCTTCATGGATGCTGAAACCTCCAGTATTTTTTGAAGTCTTTCTTCCTGTCGCTCTTCCATGAAATCCACATTTGCAATCCTGTGAATCTCTGCAGATCCTCCAGAGCGTCCACAGTCCTCTTTGGTGTTTCTCTGATTAATGCAGCCTTCACGACAGAGTTGTGTTTATCCTGAGATCAAATTAGACACAGATGCTCTCTGTCTCCCACAACTGGTTCATCGTAACACGAGGACGTTTGAAGAAATTCAAATAGAGTTCAGTCTCTCCATTGCGCTTCTGTACTTTCATGTGATCAATTAATGGAGTAGAACCATTGATCTTGTTACAGAAGCTCCAAAGCCACCATCTTCATCTCTCTGTGATGCTTTCTATTTGTTGTAATGATACTTTTTGTTTCACTCAGATCTGGATGAGTGCAGTTTCTCTGAGTTTCTGTGCCAGTTCAGATGCGTGAACACCCCCGGCTCATTCTCCTGCATCTGTCCGCCCGGGTATTATTTATACGAGGACAACCGGAGCTGCGAAGGTAAAGTTTGCTGATGAGGACTAACAATATTGCAGTTTTCTCTTTTTGTTCCGATGTAAATCCATCACTTTATTCTTGATTTTTTTTATTATTCTTTTTAAATGCAAAGCTGTGATCTTGCTGATGCCTCGTTGCTGTGGTTCTGACTTCACTGACTCTGACTGTCGTGTGCTTGATTTCAAAGACGTCAATGAATGTGACACTGGTAACAACACCTGCACAACAGAACAAGTGTGTTTCAATTTCCAGGGAGGCTATACATGCCTGAATCCTTTACAATGTCAGCCTCCTTACCTCGCCGTTAGCGACAAGTGAGTTTTCTCGTCACCCTCTTTTCACATCATGGCAACTTAAAAGTTTCGAGTTAGTTTTGTAGGATCTAATGGTTTATTTCTCTCCTATGTCCCACCGCTCTGCAGTCAGTGCATGTGTTCAGCTGAGAACCCTGCCTGCAGGGACTTGGCTTTCACCATTCTGTACCGACACATGGACTTGTCATCGGGGCGCAGTGTGCCTGCCGATATCTTCCAGATGCAGGCCACCACGCGTTACCCCGGCGCCTTCTACATCTTCCAGATAAAGTCGGGCAACAGCGGACGGGAGTTTTACATGAGGGTGAGCACTCAGGAGTTAATGAATGGGAGATGGGATGAGTGAGCTGACAAGCATTTTGAGGGAAGGAAAACACTGCCACCTTAGTAGAAAGACAGAAAAGAAAAAAAAATTTACAAATGAAAATAATTGAACTTGTTTCAATTTATGCGATTCATTGCGTATTGATATGAGCTTAATTGTGTCTACAATTTTTTTTTTTTATTGAATCAGTTTGAGGTTGATGAACCCATTTCATGCCAATGTCTAAAATGTGTAAATAAAAGGATCATTTTTAGATATTTTTAGAGTCTCAGATAAAACATTAGGTCTCTTAAAAGGATGTTTCAGTTTGAAACACTTAATCTATAACTAAGTATTACTTTCATAGATATCTGATGCAGAGCCGCTGACTAAAGCAGACATTAACGAGAATTCTCCAGTTGTTTAAGCTATTTAATAAGTCTAGGTATAGCAGAAAGTTATTTTTTAGGTAGCACACATAACATTGCAGGGTCATGATGAGTTCAATCAATTTTAAATTAGCTAAGTAGTTAGCTTTGGACTTCTTATAATGTAAGATTTGTAATATAAAGAGCCAGTAGCTGAACCTCTGTAACAAAACAGCACAGTTTGCTCCAGATGAGTGAAGCTGGAAAACTTGAATCACGTTTGGTGGTACTTGCAGTGTGTCGCCACTAGATGGAGCAACTCACTCATGTGTCCTGGCAGAGCTAATTGCTTCCTTTGTTTTTTCTTAAATCGCTGAGACACACAGCGGGGATTTAAAGTAGGACAGTCTTTGTAAATGACAGTAACTAGCTGTGATAATAGCTTTACTAGCACACTGTAAGAGAGCTGAAGGAAAAGGATACATAAGCTTTCCTAAGTGTCAGACCTATAAAATCTGAAAAGTGTGGCGTCTTATTACTCTTTTTTTTCTCTACAGTTTTGCATCGTGCAATAATGCAAGCCTGCTTTAAAACTCTCTATAACAATATGCCTGACCTCCAATTCAGTTCAATTATAATTGCCCCAGTGGGAATAAATTTAGCATTTTGAGTTGAACTGAATGTAACTATCCGCACTCAATTTAATTTCAGTATTTTTTTACAAAATGGACTGAAACCAAAATATCAGCTACATTTTTACAATTTTTACAAGTAGCCAAATTCCTCTTTTTCTATTACTTTGTAATAATGAAGTACTTAATGTTGACCTGTCACATAAAACTCATAATTTTGCAGGTGTATTGTAGGACTGCTGCTGACGATATTTCTTGTAATTGATTATTCTGACGATTAATCAATTACTTAGATAAATATAATTGTCACATTGTACAGGTTTTATTTTTATTTAACCTTATAAGCTTTTTTAATACATTAGGAATAAGAAAATTAACATTTCATTGCTTAGAATACAATAATAAAGCTTTCCTTTAGCGAATTTGAACTCTATGAAGTTGAAACTTTACCACTTGAGGAGTTTTGGGTAAAACATATACAGACAAAGGTGTTTTTATCTTTAAATGAAAAAATGTCTATATATATTTGAACGGTTTTAGCTTTATTACAGCTCTAAATAAGTTTATTCAGCAACTAGCCTTTTTTGAGTCTGTAAATTCCAGTTAATAGAGTACAAAATTAGTTCCCAATTATTTCACTAATCGATTAATCGCGATTTATCCGATTAATCATTTCAGTCCTAGTGTATTGTGATGAAATGTGGGTCATGAACACAATAGAACAATAAGCGAGGCACAGAGCCAAGAGTTTCTCTTCCTGTAAGCCCAACCTGTCTGACTCTTCGCTTCCTGTGCATCATTCCTCACATTCCTCTCCTCTTTCTTCCCTCTGCAGCAAACCAGCAACGTGAGCGCCACCCTCGTCCTGACGCGGCCCATCAAGGGGCCGCAGGTGCTGGTGCTGGACCTGGAGATGGTCACGGTCAACAACGTCATCAACTTCCGAGGAAGCTCCATCATCAGGCTGACGATATACGTGTCGGAGCATCCGTTCTGAGAACCCAAATGCTCTGCACTCACATGTAACTGGTGTAATTCTTTTGTTTGAGAATACTCTTTTGTTTTCTTTTTGTTTTGTTTTTGTTCAAACACTTCCCGATAAAGACTCAGACAAGATCACCGAATGCAAAGGCATTCCTTTTGCGGGAACGTCCACGGGTTTCCTGGATGCTGGATGCTTTTCCAGCTGCGGACACCAGAGGAATATTTATAGTCTACAATTTCATACGTCCTCTGCTGTGACGGCCCGGCTCAGATTACTAATCTAGTGTTGGTGTTTGTGCTCGGGGATCCCATCTCTTCACATTTAAGCTGTGAAAGCGACCGTAAATGCCGTCATTTCATTCCTCGCTGAAAACAAGAAAAGCAGGTTATCGGAACCGAAGAGTTAAGCTACCTGTGTGTTTCCCGCCAAACGGGGGGAAAAGGAAGAAAAAAAAAAGTGTTTGAGATTATGTAACGAGCAGTCATTAATTAAAATATAGATCACAGATTCTTTAAGAACAATAAATGAGTTCATCACATCCTGGACTTTGTTTTCTAAAAGTTTTGCATCTATCACAATGCACACACCTCTGGACTTTAGGAGTTGTCTCATCAGGTTATACTATGTTATTTTGTAACATGATTTAACAAATATTTTCAAAGGTTTTGGATGAAAAATACAGTTTTATCAAAGGTTTAAATACACATTTTACATGCTTATATTTGGATGAATAATAAATGACAAACAGTTGGTTTCCTTTCTGCTTTTTTCCCAAGTTTTATCGTCTTGACTTGGACTGTTCCCCTCAGTTGAAAAAGAACCTGGTTGCAATATTTAGGACCGATTAAAAGAATAAAAAATAAACAGAACTTAACTTCACTATAGACTGTTAGAGTAAACACAATAAAAACATGCTTTATCTGTGTCATTGTTCATTAAAATGGCACATTTCTGATGTATTAAAATCAAATACGATCGGTTCACTTAATGTTATTGTATTAGCGATTAGGAATGCATTCAGCAAGTACTTTTACTTTTAATACTTACGTACTTTTAAAAGCAAGTACTTTTTTACTTTTACTTAAGTACAAATGTTAATGTGGTAGTTTTACTTTTACTTGAGTACATTTTTGTCTGTGTATTTGTACTTTTACTTAAGTACATTTTTTGAGTACTTTCTCCACTACTGCCCCCCTAAAAGTACACAAGTATTTCCCTCTATGTATTTAAAAATAAATGTAGTCAAATAATTACACACATGATGCATCACTAACACTGAACTGAACTGATCCAATTGTGTCCAAGTTTTAAACCATTAAGCTGTCAATGTAACTATGAAAACAGAAGTACATTTTCTTCAGGATTTCAACCTGTTATAGCTGCATGATGCCACCACCGCCATACTTTGACAGTTTATCCAAGGCTCGTTAAGTTTTCTTCAACTCAATATTTGTGTCGAACAACCAGGAGCTGCAAATGTTTGTCGAGTTTAAAAGGTGTTGATTTTGGAGCAGGAATCTCCTTTTTGGTCTGGAATCTATCATAGTTTCGATTTAGATATGTGATTCTATGCATTATAATTTCAGGGATGAAAACATCTTGTCTCCTGTCCTAACAGCATGAACTTCACTTTTTTTGCCACTAGTGGCATTTATTTTTAAAGAAATCCAACAGAAAGGGGATGGAAAGAAGGTGGGTGGGGGAGGACATGGAACCGAGGAGCCATGTAGCAGAGTTGTAGTCAAGACTACCAACCTGAGACCAAGTCAAGACCAGTACCATGTGCTACATGACACAAAAAAATGAAGTTTTACTTATCAAGATTGCTTCTCAAATTGATCTAAAAGATCCACATTCCCATAAAACACCTAGATATTAAATACTTAGAGCTGAAATAAATGTAATCAGTAAAGATCCGTCCAGAAGAATCGGATAGTTCCTGAATGTCATATCAATGCAGACTTTGATCATAGTGTTGTCCCATATATGAGACACCTCAGTCTACACCTCCACACAATAATTCAGTGCATGAGTGACAACTTTTTTTCATCACAGATGCAACATGTGTGTCTCAGTACAGCTAGCTTAGCTAGCATCACGTCCCCACAGCGCTTACCTTTCTTTAATCTTTCCTTCCAAGTGACGCTAAAAGTTGGCTAAAAGTTGGACGAATTCTGTGAAAGCGAAGCGCTGCTGATTTAACATGTTGCCATATCTTATAATTTATGCAGCGCTGTTATATTACTGACGATTAGACAGACATCTTCTCCCGCTCAGTGGAAACCACTGCGCATGTCTGGAGCTCCGCGTGCGAGTGAAGGTGGAGGCTATGGGTGACAACAAACATGTTATTGCTCAGATTCTACGGCGCCACCTTAAGTCCCTGAACTTCACATTTAAGGACAAAAAACGCAACGCGACTTGGCTCGTTCTTGATCATTTAGTTCCAGGGAAAAGATTTGGTGGTTTTCTGCCTTGATGTGGATGAGATCAGTGACGGGTCTGATGTTGCGCAGCTGTCGGTCTTCATCCGTGGAGTGACTCAAATTTACGGAGGAACTTTTGGGATTAAGATCCATGCATGGCACAACCACAGGAAAGGAAATCTTTGAAGAGGTTCCCAAATGTGTAACTGAACTAAAGCTGCCGTGGGAGTAACGACAGATGGTAGCGACTGGTGGATAAAACCAGAAGATTTTGTACTGGGGTGCCGTTGTCTGGAGTAGAGCTAGAAAGATCACTCCATTTACCGACTGAACTCAGGACAACGGCAACACAAACAGCAGACAACCCATTTCGCTATGGCAGTATGTAACTCATTCGACTGCCAGACTTCAGAAGCCCACAGCCACACAGTCTGGATGAACGAGCAAGTGACAGACCAAGTTGAGGCGATAAATGGATCAGCCTGCAGGGATAGAAATTTGTTTTAAATTATTAAATCGACACATGACTCTGGTTCTGGAACCAGTTTCCTTGAGAGAGGCTGGACATACACTCTGGAGTTTGCCACGGTGACAGGCATCAGGAGTGAGCATACTTGTTGCCATTTTTAATTGCCCCTTACACGTGAGGTTTTGTCAAGAAAAATAGATATTTTGCTTTGTCTTTTTATGCTTCTCCCTTTTCTGCTTGCTGTATTTCTGTTTGCTGTTTTTCTGCTGTATCGTTATGTTAATAAGGAGAGCTGCCTTTAAGACATTAAGAGTGCGTTCACACTGCAGCCAGAAGCGACTCAATTCCAATTTTTTTTTGGCAATTCCGATTTTTTTGCCGGTGCTGTTCACACTGCCAGTAAATGTGACCTGTATGTGTTCTGCAGTCTGAACGGGCAAACGACCTGAAATTGTCCCTTGCGCAGTAGAGGGCGAAATAGCGTCAGTGTTCTATGTGTTCTGCCAACTACCATAAAAAGAAGAAGAGCTCAGTATTTGTGGAAGTAAACATGGAGGCTAACGGTGGAGCTTAGCTTATATATTTGAAGTTGTTATCCAGCCGGAGCAACATATTAACAACTTAATCCTCATATAGTCGTCATGGTTGTTGTTTTGCTTCCCACTTGCGCTTATCAGGATACAGAATAGTGAGATTTGTTAAGAATCTGTGACATTCAGTTCAGATGAATGCAACCTGGACGTTATGTCCCATTTGAATCTGATACGTATCGGATATGGGTCACTGTTGCGTTTTCTTGTTCAGCACTCATCTTTAAAATGAATCACACTTCTTTTCGTTAGATAGCCGTGTTCACTTTATTGCTAACGATCAGCCTTCAGTTAACTTCATCTCTACTTCACTTGTTAGAACAGTGCTGCTTTTACACAAGAACTCACTCTGCCCCCTGGTGGACAACAGCAGTACAACATGCACATAAACAAAATGACAGGATACAGAACTTGCAGCTTTACCTTTCAAAGTAAATTAGACAACATGAACACATAACACAAAATAACTCAAAGACAAGCTAAGATGAGAACATATTCTAACAGTCACATTTGAAAAAGAATCTGCCTGTGCTGTTCACACTGCCATGAAAAGATCGGATACAGGTCGCATTATGTCAAAGAAATCGGAATTGGGTAACTTCAGGCTGAAGTGTGAACGCACCCAAAGAGACCATCTTTTCAACCAAGACGCTACAACAAAATTATGTCATGATTTCACATAAGGGGCAACTTCTTTTTCACTTAGAGCCAAGTTGGTTTGGAAAAACCAAACCAACATTCATTATATTTTGTCCGTCACCATACAATTTTGCCGTACTTTATCCTGGAACATCAAGTGAAATCCATACGAGTTATAAGCTGAATGAATCATTTTGTAAGACCCCGTTCCTCTTCCTCCCATCAGCATCCATCCTGCCTTTGTCATGTATTTTGTCATTCACCCTCTTTTCTTCTCCGCCCTTGAACCCTGTCGCCACGCGCAATTTGTTCACGTGAAGGCTGACCCAAACCCAGACGGGACGAGGGAGGCAGGTGAATGTGAAGGGCAGAATTTGTTCAAAAAACTCAGCATGACGGAAAAATAAATAAATAAAAAATCCTTGAAAGGGTCCGGATAAAATGGGTTGTAACAGTAAATCGAGTGGAAAAGATGGAGATCCATTTTTTTATTTTATTTTTCTAATATTTTCAAATCCATCCATCCATCCATCCATGCATACACATATATATATATATACATGTATATATATATGTATATATATACATATGTATATATGTATATATATACATATATACATATATACCTCACCGTACCTCAAATCTGTATTTGAGGTACGGTGAGGTGAGAGAGACGCCGTCGAGCCCAGGAGGTCATAGTGAAAATGATTTTTAATGAAATAAACCGGAGGCACAGGGAACAGACAGGTAAGTATGACGAGGACCCGAC
>CAEGAF010090284.1:0-25901 GCA_903067075.1 Micropoecilia bifurca | reverse complement strand
ATCTATAAAAATATATATATATATATATAGAGATATATAGATATATATATATATATATATATATATATATATATATATAAACAAAAAAAAAACTAAATATCGTTGGAGAAAATCCAGAAACCTGCTGTAAAACTCTCATTCCGCTTATTACCAAATGTGCAATGGTGTACACTCACCTAGGGAAAGTCGGTCTACAACCTCCTCAGGAGAATTGCAGCTCCCCTCCCAAGCAGACACTGATTTAGTACTGTTAATAAACATGATGTAGAGCTTACAGTGATTGCTAAGACAGAAATGTTTCTTTTTTCACTTCTCTTTTTCATACTTACACACAGTATCGCATGTTTGCATGTGGCGTTGAGTGGGGGGAAATGAAGGAAATGTGGTCCCACATGCTTTATTTTAGACTCCTTCTGGTGTAATCATTTAAGCAGAGGACACAGACAAATTCTTCCGCAGCAGCTCCAGCTCTGTAAAATGCCACCCAACCTTCTAAAATTATGACAGCGGCCATGATCCTGACCTGTTGTTTTATGGAGCAAATCCAGCAACTTGTTGAATCAGAACACCAAGTGCTTACAGAGCAGGTATATTTCAAGCAGAGCAGGTTCTTCCTAAGGGGTTTTAATCTTTTCATCTGTAGAATTTTGGGACACACATAATAATAAATTAATGATGAAAATGTTATATATAGTATCTGAATTGCAAAACAAGGAGTATGAGATTAAATAAACAAACGTGTCCATAAATGTGTGTACTTGTAGTACTGCAGATTAATATTGGTCTGGAAAAACGTTGTACAAACTCTGGCAGGCATCTGAACTCACCAAACCAGCTCTACCCAACAAGTTCAATTTATGATCCATCTCTCTGCTTCACTTTGCACAAATCTCTCCAGCAACATGTTGCCGGTGCATGGCCCACATGGCCATCAACAGCTGGCTCTTGTTACAAACTCATACAGTAGCCATTCTTTTCTCTCCTCTGCCCGCTCTGCTTGGTGACGCTTATTACAGGGTAATGTACTGGTCTGGGAGTTTGTTATAGATTTATGCACTGCAGGTGCTACTTTTAAAAGTCAAACAACAGTTAACAATTGCAAAGGTATGGAAATGATCGAAATGGAAGTGCGGTTAACCTTGGTTTAAAGTGGAGAATGTTCATTGAATTTATTGGCACTTTCTGTAAAAAAAAAAAAGGTGTGATTAAATAAAACAATAGCTTATAACAATTACACAGTTTCAGACTGACAATTTAAGAAAAAAATCATACATTTTAACAAATTTTAGATTTAGGAGAAAAAAAAATTCACCTTGAAAAATTATTGTTTGTAATGAATTTCTGAATTATTAAAATAATTGTGTCTGAAATATTTTCTTACATTAATACTTTTCAGTTTTTAATCTTGATCAGAAATTTGATTTACCAATAAGTAAATTTATGCTCACTTGTGACGTGAAAGACAACCCAAAGGCTAAGGTAGCATTACTTCAACATATTCTTACTCAAAGTAAATGTAAAAAGTAATTATACAAGAAATTACAGAAGTAAAAATAAACATAAGGTGGTGAAAATAGTTAACCACTTAAAAATATTCATAAGTACGACCACCACACAAAATGAGGAGGATGGAAAGAGAGATAAAATCTCTAATGTATACAGGTTCAGATTTGTAGCATTTTGCTCTTAGCATATAAAATGTACAGCTACATTATAAATCACTTTAATTTAAGGCTTTCTTCTCTTCTTTACCAGGTATGTTAATAAATTTGAAGGCCTCATCATTATTTTAAAAATATTTTTTGACCTTGCATACTAAACTACTGATAGATAAAGTAATACAATTTCCACATGAATAATATGTGTGATATTTCAGGCCTTTTCTTTGTTCTTTCTAGCCATGCAATATTTTTTGCTTCTTTTTATGGCTTTAGATATTTAGTGGTTTAGAGTAAAAAAAATCCAATCAGTTTTAGTTCTCAGATATACCCCCTTGGGATGATATTTTATGATTTATTTACTTTAAAGGCCTTTTTTCTTCTTTCTTTTTTTGCGTGCTTCTTAGTGAAATGCTTTCAGAACTCTACCATAGTAACAATTCAGTTAGAAGAGGATTGTATGACTTCGAACGAATTTCCAGAACTGACTGCTGACGGACTGGTACCTGGTATTTCTGCAGCCTGTCTGTCAACACCAGATACCCTAAGTGTGAGGCTGTGTGCCGGCAGACTGTTTCACCTAGAGTCTGCAACTGCTGCCAGCACACAGAGGGGGGGATCACAGTGCTGCCCAGCTCATAAGAGGCATAACAGCAACCTCACAGTCAGTGCTTCTGATTAATTCCTGACTAAAAGTAAGCATGGACACATGTAAGGAAAAAACAACAATAAAACAGCATATTAATTTTCAAGTAATAAAATATGTGACCAAAGGTGACAAGTTCATAGACTGAACTCTCAGAAATTTGCTGAAGGTTCTGACAGTCTCTTTCTGTCCTCTTCAAGTTTCATAGCTGTTTTTTTTCTCTAATCTTTCCCTCCTCTGCCAGAGTGTTGACTCCTCGTTTTGTCTCCACGCTCAGCTACACTTCTCTGGATATGTGGCACCACATCTCCTGGTTGTTATCCTCTCAGCTTTTCTCCCGACTCCATCCCCAACTTCTCATGCTGAGGGGTGACACCTAATGCCTTTAATGTGGCCTTGGCCCGTGTTCCATCAGTTTGTTGGACTCGTCCAGGAGCAGCGGGTCCCAGCTCCGCCCTGCGTGATTGATGGCGAGTATGCCCTCTCCTATCACCCTCCACGCCCCACCCCCGGTTAGGCAGACAGCATAGCATTTCATGAGCTCATCTGTGTGGCGCCCACGAGCTGCACCTCAAATACAGGCACCGCTCTCGTCTTGCCATGAAAGACTCCCAGGGGGACACAAAGCACATGTGACCTCTATTTACCCAGTCTGCAACCTAATGTACATAGAATTCCTTTGGTATCATCACTGGCTTTGTGCTCAGTGTTACTGTCAGGCAGAATTTACTGCTTTTATGTATTTATAGTAATCTTTAGTACAAATATGGTGAAAATGGCTGACATTGGGTGTCTTTGGTTCAGGTTTCTGTTCTACCGATGATTGGGAAAAAAATAAGATTTTCTGCATCGAGAGGGTTTACTTATTCCATTAAACTCGATGTATTCTCTTCTGGTTGCACTGTGCGTCCAGCACAACAGTTCAGTATCCAAACAAGTGTAGCCCTCATGTGATCTTTAAGCACTGAATGTGTTAATTACAAGCTGGACACTGGGGAAACACTGCAAACCATTTTACCTGGAGTTACTTGTAAAAGTATGCATAACCCCTAAAGCTGTAGGTAACTTTGTTAAAAATGTAACTGTGTCGTGACAGTATGACATATCACAGATGATCTGTGAAAAAAATAATTCTCCTCCACCTCCTTCCTGTGGTCCTACTGCAATCTGCAGAAATACTCCTGACTCAGAAACAACCAATCAGAGTCAGGAGGAAGGTCTTATTGCTGTCAATTGCAATAGTGTATGCACTGACCAAGATTGCCAGTTGGCTGCAGCTGTGCTAATGTCAGAGAAACAACTTATATTTACAGGAAAAATGTTTATCTTCCGTCATCGATGGCAAGCTCACTAGTCTGCACATTCACGGCAGGCTCTCCTGGAGAGAAGGAGTTGGCAGCAGCAGATACCAACGAGCAGGACGTGAGCAGCGCGTCAAGCGGGAAACCAACAGTGGTTCATCTTGGTTGAAGAAAAGTTTACATTCGAGAAGGACAACATTTCTGACATACAGTCAAAGATAAAATAGAATCATTTAGGTCAAACTACACTGATGTCTTCGAATTGTCTAATATATGTCCTAATTAAAATCTAATAATCTGTGTTAATGAAAAACAAAGTTTTTCAGCAGAAGAAAAAGTTTTTCATTAACTAGCTATATTTTCACTACGTAGAAGGAAGCAGTTGATTAACAGGGAAATAACCAAGGCACATATTTCATAGCATATTGTCTTACTGTCTTTCTACACTGATGTATGTTACAGCCCAAGAAATCGCCATAAAAACTCACACCTTATTGACCCACACTTCAGGAATCTAAGAGAGGCCTGTCTTCCTCCACATGTGGGACATTCCAAGGAAGACAGAATCAGAGGACACTGGGCACTTAATCTCTCCAACTGGGTCAGCACCTGTTGGGAAATCACAGCACCGGAGGGAAATGTCCAAATCAGTGGCTGCTCTTGTGCTATCAGCTGATGGAGGTTCAGTTATTTCTCTTAGTGATGAAGTGAAGATGAATTATGGCATTCATTAAAATGTTATTTCCTTCAATATATTAAGGATACATACTCAGGATTTTACTTTAGTTATATTTATTAAAATTTTTAAATATAGGACCAATTTTTGAAGCTAGAACAGTTTCAAATTCATTTTAAATGCATCTACTCCACCATCTTCACATTGAGGTATTTAGCTTATAGTCCTGTGACAATCTTAAAATTAAACATAAGGCTGTCCTGCAAACTCAGTGTGAACAAGTTGCTTCAGTTTCCATCTGATGCAAGTAATACCAGATCATTCATACAAGAACAGGACACATAATACAGTCTACGGGGTTGGACTGACGCCCAGCTGTTCAAGAGGTGATCATATGCTGAAAAGAGCCCTGAATGATGGTGAGCAGGAACATAAATCACCAGGAAGGTCACTACAGTTGGTGTTTGTGTCATGCTGTGGTGAAGACATTCAGATTTTTGCCATAGCTGCTGTGGAAAACTTCTTCTTAGACATGTTGGTGTTATTATTTAGTTTACACTCGGGTCTAAAATCTGTTTGACACTCGTGAATTGTACTTTCCCAATAAACACTTATGTTTTGTTAAAAGCAATCCAACATAATGAAAGTTAAATGAGAGCTGACTACAAGTAATCATATGAAGAGTTTTAACATGCCGTGGTCATTTCAAACAGTTCAAGCTGTGATTAATGTTCATGTCTTTGGCTTTGAAAATGAAATTTGTTATAGTATTAAAATGTCACATGGGGCGCTTGCTTGTGCAGAGTACAACTTGAGAGGATCTGTGCCTTGTTCATTCTGTGGGGTGATTTGGATTGCTGTCGAATTGGTATTGTAAATTTGGCCAGACTAGGTCTTCTTTTTCGTCTTGTCCAAGGTTATTTAAACTAAACCAAGCGTTTCTATTAATGTCTCAAATCCCTTACAGCATGGACCACAGTCCTAATGCCTGACACAGGAACCCTGCTTTGCATGCAGCCCGATTATTATCTGCTACACAAATTGCTAGCAGCTGGGTCGGTTATAGCTGATGGTCCCCATAGTTTACATATTGCTAATGTTGGAATGTGGACAATTACCACTTTCACTTTCTCACAAAAAAGAGACTTAATACAGTTTACATAAACTATTGTCCTGAAAATCCTTCTTAAAAGAACCTTATGAGCCTCTGGGGTCAGTTCAAGCAGATAAGGACTCTACTTCTCACGGTGAGCAGTTCTCTGGTAGCGAGGACAAACAAAGGAGATTGACAATCTACCTAGATGCTATTTATGGGAAGGAGTTTGTAAAGGCTGCATGTAACCCAAATATATATATATATAGCATCAAGAAATATATTCACCAGCGTAAATATTTTCTTATGTTTTTTTGCTGTCAAAATGAGCCTTCACAATGTAGTTATCTTTTAAAGTTTCAGATTCAAGTCAAGTTTCTGTCTGAACAAATCTAAAACGTCAACATATCTTGCCTTCAGGGGAAACATGTCGGTCAAATAAAAAAGGAGAACTTGAACATTCAAAAATTAAACAAGACATTCTCTTCTTAGAATATTAAAATGCTATTTTTTATGACAGCAATGGTCATAGACAGCAAAAAGAAAATGTTGACATGATTTGGCATCAGCCTTTTAAATCAAGTCAAGTTTATCTGAATAGCACATTGAAGTCAATACAAAATCAGCACTGAAGTTCAGGAAGGGCAGCTCCTGCCCAAATATTGATTGAATTTTGTAATGTTACATGAAACATAAACATGCCAGGTGTAAGCATAATGCCGGGCTTATATGTTGCAGCTGAATATTGTTGGATGTTGGAAATCTCTGATCAAGATCTAAATTTGTTTCAAATATATTAAAGTATATTTATTTTTTACTTTGGGGCTTAGGCTAAAATGTGGTTACTTCTAAACAAACACAAACATATTTGCTGCGGGATTTACAATTTTTTTATATATGTTCAAATTAAATCATTGAGGTTTATGTTGTTGGAAACACTAAGTGTTGGTGATGTTTTGGCCTTTTTAAGAAGTGTTACATTTGTCAGTGGAATATTTTAAACACTATCTGAATTAAGTGGTAAAAACCTGGGGAGGAGTAGATGTAGGGGTAGATCTTAGGGGGACATAGTAAAGTAAAATCGCAAGGAGTTTGTGAGTAACAATTTAGCTTCCTACAATGTTATATTCTCTTTTTATTCCGTTTCATTGTGGTTTGTCACTGTACATGTTCTGCCAGACTAAATTCATTCAAAACTAAAAAAATGAACAATTCTGCCTATCAAATACCTATTTTTCAAAATCAACATTTCCCAAAAGGAATCAAGAATTACATACATAATGAAAGTAAAAGAATATTGGGGTTTCTAGTAAAGGATAATGCATCCAGGAATTGGGCTTCAAGTATTATTTTAAGAACAGTTTTAGGACACTTGAAAATCTACTGCTCAGAAGGCATGTAAATTATGTTCTCAATTATTATAATACATAAACTTATTTATTTATTTTAAAACAAAGTGCCAATTCAGAAATATTTAGATTTTCCTCAGAAACATTCACGAGTAGAGACTCCATAGTTTTGTACTCGAGTCACCATTCTGAGTTTCACTCTGGGTGCAGCTGAAGGAAAAGTACAGAGAGGTGAAATGGACAACAGAGAAAAAGTCAAGTTGTCCATTTGTCAAAACCTGCTGAGCACCTTGTGAGTGGTTGAACAGTTTAACCTGTAATTGCAACAATTAAAATAATACTCATATTAACAAAGAAAAATTGCTTCCACATGGTCTTTCACATGTGCAAGATGGAAAAAACGAAAGCATGGCACAATCTGACCTCAGATTTTTGGCACCGCAGCATGGTATGTCAAATCTGAATTAATCTTACACTGAAATTAGCACCTGTAGCTGCTTTTATAAAAATATACACCAGAAATGAAGTATTTTAACCACGTATACAATTGCATATTTTGCCATCTGACTTGCGAATGTAGTTTCCAACATAAGACGTTTTACTTGATTTTGTCCTGTTGTACTCGCATGATGTATTACAGGCTTTCCCCATGTTCATTGTTTGGCACAACAACAAAGCTAGAAGGCAATGAAGCCTAATGGCTTTAATGCAGGACAGAGAATTCTGACTTGTGCTTAAAAATCACAGAACTGTAAGATCAAGGATGGGAGTGAAAGGCAACTTAGGGTGTGAAAACATAGAAATCATGTAAGTGGAGTCACAATGATTGATCCTTTCTGCTCTAATCTTTCACTCTGAAGTGGTCTCTCAGGACAAAGAGCGCAGTGCATAAGGTAAATACAGTAAATATTACACATACCACCCTGACATCTCAAAATGTCTCTTGCAAAGAAAATCACAGGAGTTGACATCAAAGTCAAAAGAACGCTGCTGAAATCAAAATGTCAGCCGTATGGCCTATAAAAATTACTGGACCCCTCACTCCTGGGATGAAGGGAAACAAAAGAGACTCCAAAGTAAACACAATTTTCTCCCCTTTTGAGAAAAAAAAAGAGGCTCGCTTGCAGGTTCTGTTCTTTTCCTGCTCATAGACTGAAGAACACTGTTAAAGAGATCTCTGTGGGGTTTGTTCAACTCCTGGCAATAACAGTCTCATGTCCAGTAAGTGCCCTCCCAGTGAAGGAGTGATGTAGAGGCCTGTTTTGCTGAGGAGTGTGAGGGAATGATCTGAGGAGTCCTGTGGATAGAATCGCAATGCTGACCCGGGACATCAGTGATTGATGTCAAATGTGACCATGAAACTCAATAGGGGATGTTGTACTTTTGATTTTATTGGCCACCATGTCAGTCTGAGGCTCTCTGCGGTAGGAAGACCAGCGTTATCCTTTTATAAGGCTTTGTACATGTGTGCTGCTTTGAAACAATATAATGAGATGCTCGGGTGTGATGAAGGAAATTCAAACCTCTTTGCAGAGACAACAATAAACAGCCTCAGCTCCTGGTGCTGTCATTTAAACACCCTTTGGTAACATATGTTACCAAATTTTCTACAATGTCATTGCGTCATTGTAAGATGCTGAAAACTAAGCTACTTTTCAAAATGTAATTATTCTCATTTTATTAATGACCTGAAACAGACTCTAGACAGTAATTTCTACGCACAAAGGAGTGAGAACTTTTGTTTAAAGTTTCAATCACTTTCCCAGTTACTTGGTGATTAAGCATATACTGCTTGTGTAAAAAATGAAAAGGGAGCAAAACTGTTCGTATAACATGTAGGGGTGTCATAACGAAGAGCGATTTAATTCTAAACTCTTGCCCTATTCTCTATTAATTAATTAATTTATTTTATTTTCATTGCAGTAGATTACAATGCTTTACATCCCATTGCTTAGTAAATTTGCTCAAAGTTCACAGAAAGTTCCATAAGGTTTCCAGGAAAGCACCTGGGATGTTTAAAAAAGAAAAGAACCAGAAAGTTATTTTTTGAAATTCCAGGAAAACAGTGACCCCAAAGCTCAAAGCCTCCTAGGCAACTCTAATATGACTGGGAATGGGTAACTGTGTTGTGTGCTTAACCAGTGAGTGAGCCAGAAGGGTGAACAATCTTTGACTTTACCAGGGTGGGTCCCTAACAAATATTATAGGGGGAACATTGCCTGTCTTTTTGCCTGACTTGTTGACTTAAATAAGATTCCTACACATCATCATCCATCTTGAACTCCACATTCATTTGCATTGAGTCTATAGGACATGTAGAAGTGTCTCTGGAGTCACATGCATATACACACGCACATAAATCTGGAGTGAATATACCTATTAGACAAAATATCATGACATTCAGACACAAACCTCTCGTGGTTACCTCTACAAATTATGAAAATTGTACATGGTTTAGTGAGCCAGAGGAAGAAGCTCTATAGTCTTGAGAGTAAAGTAGTTATCAGGCAGAAAATGTCTATTTGTGAACATGTGTGGTTTTCCCGCATATGTATAGTGCAATGCACAGATGTGTAAGGCAAAGGACACAGTCATTTCGAGAGGTGGCACAAACGTAACGTTTCACTTTTATTGCCTTCATAGCAGCAGAAACGCTGATACAGTGTTCAGCATATTTTCAGTAACAATGGAAAAGCTGTTAAAATGTGGTAGTCATGTGTTTGTTGGGTTCTCAACACTGTCTTTTCACACTTTAACGGAATTGGATTTTTTTTTCTACATAGTTGAATATTTCTTTATATGGTTCTGTTTTTAAGGAAGTGTTGTTCATCCTTTGGGTGTATTTTGTGGAAGATGATGACAATGGCTTTGCAGAAAGCTGTGGAAATAACATTTTAATTTGCTCTTAGGGGGGCAACAGCAGCTGGTCAAACAAAGGTGAGGATTGGGACTTATATATCAAGCTATAACTGAATTTAAATATAAAGCAATATATTTTCTTTGGGAAACAGTAGAAATGGGAGTCAGGCAAAAGGTAATTTAATATAGTGAGATGTGATTTTAAAACCCAGCAGTGATCAACAAGAGGGAAAAAATGAACAAAATCAGTTTTGTGCTCTAAAGAAAATATAATCATACACACCATACAGAAGCAAACATTGCCTCAAGAGTAACTTCTTTTTGGAAATGGCTACATCCTGCATTTATGGAGTTCCATATGCATCTAGCATAATTTTAACAATGGTGAAGCTTCAGGATTACATGGTGATTTTTCTGCTTTCTCAGATCTTAGAAAATGATGCAGTCAATCAAAACTAAACACAGAAGTATACATTTCTGACAAGCAGCAACAACTTAAACAAGAACTTAATTTTGAATGATGACATTTTATTTATGACAAATCTGAAGTAAGAGCAACTCATTCTACTCATAAGTAAAACAATATGTGTATTCCACATTTTTCTAGGGTAAAGTTTTAATAATTTACGCAGAGAAAAATTTTCCCTCCAAAGCAACAACTTGTTAAACACCAGCCCAAAATTATTCATACTCCTTGCAGATTTATATTTATGATTCAAAGTTCCAGGCTGATTTTGACAGAACTAAAGCATAGAATGATGGTGAATATTTTTTACGCAGAAAAATCTCAAAACATTTTGCTTCTTATCAAAATGTCAGTGGCAACATGACTTTAATCATATTGTTTCATTGTTGTAATGCCAACAAACTTTTATTCTAGTAGTTAATTAAGAGTATAAATAATTTTCCTCACAGCATTTAAAAAAACTGTAAAACAGATCTTTTTTAAAACTAATACTGCTTTTAATTTGTATCATCTTTTAAAAGATTAATGTCTCTTATGTAAGAGAGAACGTCTTGGTTTAATGTTAATTTTCCAGCTATTTGCATAATTTTCAGCTAAACTTTTTACTGTGAATAGCACAAAGTACATATCCGTTGTTAGTATATTTTCTCTCCATATAAACAAAACTTTAAAGAGAATTAGACACAGACAGAGAGAAGAAAGACATGAAAATGTAACTATGTGTACTGACTGGGGAGGCATAATTTGAACAGGAGACGACTGTTGCACAGGCAGGAAATGAGAGGAAGGCTAGTTCCTGAATTGGAAGTTTAAGACTCAGACCGGTATCAGAAATAGGAGAGACCTATGCAGCATTTCTAAGGGTAACAGTAAGGTCATTGAGAGCAGCATTTCCTTTTCTGATCATTGGGCGGGCTTGTCAGCACAAGTATCTCAATTCCCACATCCCTCCTGAAATCATTTCAATGGGTTGGATTCAAACTCTGAAATTCAGGCCGGAGCTGAATAAGACCTCCTGTTGCTGCGCCTGTTTATAAGTTCGGCTCCGCTCTTATATACCGACTGCTTTGATTTTAGGTTTTTGGGCAGTTTCATCCGATGGAAGGAAGTCGAGTTGAAAAGGCGCGATATTACATCAAAACACAGGATAAAAATATGCTGAAGAATGGTCTGTGAAAGCCCCATGCACCCATACGACTGGGTCTTTTTGAGTCTGCGGTTTTGATTTAAAACAGACACACAATGCTGTAGTCATAACCCTGCTCCACCAAGCCATTCTCATGTCAGCGCACTGGACGTGCAGGCTGGCGTAAGCTGTTCTGGACTGTGTAACGTCCAGCCATCTTGTGAGTTCTCACTACTCAGCCTCATGGAGCATAAAGTCCAGTTCCAGAGCGCCAGATTACCGCCCCTAATCAATCTGATTAGCCTGAGAGGACGGACACCTTGGCTCACATCTGGTCTGCATGCTCTAACTTTACACAGTTTAGTTTGACAGCAAGAGAGGCAAAGCTTGCAGGTCTACAGGAAATTGATTGCTTCATTGCATTGGTGGCAACCTCGGTGAGATGTGTTCAGATCTGCAAAATGAAGAGTTTGTACTGTGCAGCTGAAATTAAAGTCTACCAAGAAAGGTCAAAGCAAATACAACACATGAATTATCAATATTAGAGGACTTTCTGCATATTATCTATAGTTAAAATATGAAAAAATATTAATGTAACTAATGAGAATTTGAAAAATAAGTCAAAAGTGAAGCATCTAGCTCAAAGATAATGACTGCAATGAAATTTGGTTGTATCAATATGTTAATTTCTTTGGTAACGTGTCCAAACACTTGCTTTTAAAGATGTTTAAACCATCATCTGATGAGGTTGAAAAACTTTGCCAAATATAGCAGCCAAGCAGCTTTCTTTATGTTCTCTGCTCAGATGCCAGTTTAATAGGCACCCAAGTCACTCCTGTTTTAAATAGGCACCACTAAAAAAAAATGACTTCTTGATTTGGAGTCGAGATGCTTTGTGAGAGCTGATTAGCACATTGTAAAAAGTGATTTATTTTTATGTTTCCAACATCATTTGTTGGGTGAAGGTCAGGCACGTCAACAGTTCTGGCCTCTGCATGTTCCTGTAGAGTATTGACCTTCAGCCTTGAGGTCTTAAACGGGGTAGGGAGGGGACCTGTGATAGGAGATCCATGCTTGAAGGTCGCTGCTGTGGACAGAGGAGAGAGTTTAGTATTCAATTTAAACATTCATGTGTGTTCTTAGGCCACAGGACAGTTAGGATTGTGTAGCATGAACATCAGTTGCACAAATGAGATTTATTATCTCTGTGACTCAATTTAGTTAAAACAGGCGCTTTGCTAAATTTAATGATGATTGTATCAAGGCAAGGCCCCCCATCACAGTGGATTAAGACCACCCTATGATCTCCAGAGCCACCCAGACCATATAAACATCTCTGGATTGCAAAACACGTGGAAAAAGTAATTTCTCTTTTACTACTTAGCACATGCTACTTCACTTAAAATAATCTATTTCTCAATTCACATGTAATACAGTCATGTTGAATAAATTAAAAATGTTTTCCATTCTCAAATATCATATTCAAAGTGTTTTTTGTATTAAAATGTTTTTTTAATTATTATTCTGATGTAATATTCTAATCTTTAATCCTTTAAGTTAAAAAAATGTTATAATTAACTATAATAAAGGCTTAATATCATTGTGTTACTCTATATAGATGTATTTCACTGAGCGAAATATATTTCCTGCTCTAATTTACTTAACATGAGTGTGTATCTGCACAAGAATGTTCCAAATGAACTGCAATATGTCATTACACAATATGGGAACTTTCAGTAAAGAAAACATCAGCAGTATTTTAACCAGTTTGTCACCAGCAGCACAGAATGCACATACTTGACACATTTTCAACATTTCTTTTTTTTGAGTTTCAGAAAAGGTAAAACTACATAAATACATAAACCCAGCATAGGATCAACTGATGCAAAACATAGAAATGTTCTGTGATTTCTGGATGTTAAAAAATTACCTGCATTTTTCCTATATTCTTGCTGTTTCTCATTTGTAAACTAGCTATGAGAGTATGACTTTTTTCTTTGATATTTCTTCACCTTGCATCAAAGTTTAAAATTATTAATTACATACATAAATATTCAGGATGTATAAAGGTCAACGATGAAGACAAATAGTTATTTGTCAAATGAATTCCCTCTTTCTGCATCATAACTTGGGTAACTCTGTACTTTCATTGAATCCATTGCCCTTCCTGACATTATTACTACAGTGGTCACTTAAAATGCAGTTATACAAATACACAAAACAGAAGTTTATTACAAGAGGAACAACATATGCTGTTTCAAATTAGGTTACCCAGACCTTCCTAGCAACAGATGGTCTGGCCTTGAGGATGATATTTGTTAACAAAGATTTTTCTTCCTTTTTACTTCACACCACTAAGATACCTCTGTTTATGATTACATACAGTACACACTCACTGTACGTTTCCTCATATGTACACACAATCAGATAAAACATTCTTAACTGCTGCTATTCATTCCTCCTCCCTCCTCTGCCTTCGTCTCATCTGACCCTTAAATAATGAAAACAAGATGTTCCTGTGCTCTTAACACAGAGGGTAGGAGCAATTCAACCAGAATCATGAGTCGCTTTCTTTTCACAGCCCTTAAGTCTCATAACTTTCTTAAATATGTGATTAAAAAATTTACTGATAGAGTGTTGGCGCACACCTAGTCCTCTCTGAAAGAAGAAGGTAAAGTGGCATCTGAGTTTGTGGACCTCCGATGGTCCAAGATGGCCCCTTGAATGGAACATGAGAAAACAAGCAGTTTCTGTGCCTGTGGGCATGGGTGTGTGTGCATGTGTGCATGTCTCTGTGTGTGTGTGCTCTGTGTGTGTGTACATACAGTAAGCATCAGAGTGTGGAGTTTCCATTGGCAGAGGTGAATATTGCTACCAGACTCTGCACCTGACCTTCATTTTTCAATTTGTAAACCAATCTTCGTACAATTGGGCACCAAATTTGAGCATAAACACACAAGATATTCATCTTGTTTACATCAAAGGCCCTAAACATCAGTATGCCTGCCTTGCTTTGCCTACCCTACTTAAGCCCCCATCAGCAGTATCCCACCCAGGCAAAAAATCTGCCTCGGTAACTGCTACTGCTTCTTTTCCTGCCAGACATTAGTCCTAATCAAGGTCAATTCCTCTCTTTTTTAACTTTATTTAGATTGAAGCCAGTCATGGCTTGTCTCTGTAGTAAGGGTGTAATGACGATAAATAGCACACATTTGAGGATGTGGCGAACGTTGCAGACACAACAGTTTGTACATGTCATAGCCAGAGTGGTAAGTTTTAGATGACTGGATCTTCTGTTTGGGCCTGTCAGTCTTGAACACAAAAGTGCAGTTTAAAAAAAGATATGTAGCTTTGAAATGTTAGCAATTAAATGCAAAACAAAGTTTACTTTATTATGCGGCTATTCTTTGCTTAGTAAATCTCGGTGGCTCTTGATTGAGTGAATGAATAAAAAAAATAGCTGCATTAATATTGACAGAGAATATTTCACTTTTTATGCTCTTCTCACATTGTGCAGAACAAAGAGCACTGTTCCTTTCATATCATCGACTTTACCAGAGGTTCCCTCAAGAGAACCCCTACCACCATGTGAGAACACTCTGTGCCTTATGGAGGAAGCCTGGGTTAGTAATTAAAGCCAAAATCCCTGAGTGACAGGCGTGTGTAGCTGAAACCGCAGTCGCACTTAACACTGCTGCCCAGAGATGTTGAGTAGAGAGGAAATACTGTGTTCTCCTTCCATGTATGATTACCATGAGGTTTTCTTTATGGTAGCTTTAGCTATTGCTATTCTTTGACAAGAATTTCTTCTTCAGTTGGTACAAACTAAAATTATAGGAGAAGTATGACTGTGTCTTAAAATGATGTACAAAGCATTCTGGATCAAACCATTTTTATTCTTCCACACCTTTGTGACATTCTTTCAGTGTGCAGGCCATATCTAATTATGTTTTACATAAATAATTCACTAACACACATTTGACAGGTAGTTTGTGGATTATGGAAGAGGGAGACAAAAATAAAGTCAATAGACCAGCGGAGTTTTGCCGGGGTCAATAGCCAACACGAAGCACCACTTTGTTGAGACTTAACAGGACAAAAATACAGGATTTTTAAACTTTCTTTTTTTATATATATAAATAAATCTCTGAAGAGTGCTGCATGCATATTTGTTGTAATATTTAAAGCACATGGTGGAGACCAAATAAACAAGCCAAACTTGTCAGGCCTGAATCTACAGTTTAAAGCAGAGTTACATTGTAAAACATCCCAGGCTTTTAACATATTACAGAAAACTGTTCAGTCCATCATGCGAAAATGGAAAGAGTATGTCACAACTTCAATCTTGCTGACATGGCTGTCCACCTAAACACACAGTCCAGGTAAGGAGAGCATCAATCAGCAATGCAGCCAAGGAGCTCGTGGTAACTCTGGAAGACCTGCAGAGATCCACAACTCGGCTGGAAAGTCTGTTGACAGGAAACCATTACTCGTGCTCTATGGAAAATCTGAGTGGCCTGAAGAGGTCATGAGCAGATCCCCATTTGGAGTTTTCCATGAACAATGAAGGGAACACAACAATTAGAAGAGACCAAAAGTGAACTTTTTGGGCTACATCAAAAACACTATAGGTGACTGAAAACAATCCCTGCACAAATCCCTGCACATCACCCAAACCACAATTGGTCACAAAATACTTGTTTCACTTTATAGCAAGAAAACAGAATGAAGCATACAGCCAAAGCCACAGTGAATTTATTTTTATGAAGAATATTAATGTGAAGGATCTCGTCCAAGTCCAAACTCGAGAATTTGCAACATGACTTGTTTTCCAAAGACAAATGGACTAAAACTTCAGATGCATGAAGACTTGCAGCTATAATTGCAGTGAAAAGCAGCTCTACAGAGTGTCCGTATGAAATAAGATTTTTTTTAAAACAAGTTAAATGAACACAAATTCATTACAGTCATAAGACAATTATTGCTTGATTAATTTTTCAGCAGTTAGTACAAACATGCATGTCTGTGCATTCCCGTTTCCATTTTGTAAGCCTTCAAACGTCCAAGGGCAAATGTGTAGTGACTGTCTCTAAACATTTTGGGCTAACTGGTACTTTAGACCTTCCTTTGTATAATTCCTGTTCTCTTAAATGTATTTAGTATTAGTTTACATCCCTTATGTGTTTTGGAAAATCATTTATCTCAATCAGCAGCCCATTAATCTTAAGAAGGCACTCATCCACATAGCTACTTTTGCGCTCAGGCTTGTAACTATAAAGCCACAGGGGTCCAGTGTAACTCAAGTCACTTGTATGAGCCTTGAGGATAAAGTAGACTCATGGAGTCTACTTTCATAAACACAGAAGAGCCCATTTGCACGGGCCAGGTCAGTTAGTAGCAATCTAAATACTGAAAGATGAAACTTCCCTAAAATGTTGTTCTCTAAAACCTTCATGCATCAAAGTAGAGAACTTTTGTGCTTAAGCTTTTGATTAGCATAAGCAGCAATAAGATTTCAAATGAGAGGTGGTTGAGTGCAATGATCTGGTTAAGTGATTAGAGTGAAAACCCACAGTCTTCTCTCCTAAGATCTCATTCACATGCATGGGACTTTTCTCCAAAAAGATGTTTCGTCTTTCCACACAAGAAACTGTTTAGAGCAACTGAAAACTGACATTTTAAAAATATACCAGAATGAAGATATTCAGAAGATCCATTGATAAGAGACATGCTTACACTACTTGTTTATTCAAGATTTTTATTTTATTTTTATATTTTTACACCAGCTTCTACTTATTTTTCTTGTTTGTTTGTATTGTTAAGAAAACCATTTTGAGTTTTAGCAAAAGAAAAGTTGATCTTGCATGTCTTCAAGTAAAAAAGACAATTCCTAAGAAGGGAAAATGAGCATTTAGGGTTTTTGAAATAGAATATTAGTCACACGGCAACTACAGATAAAATATACTATCCCTCTTTAAGGTTTTGCCTCATAGTATTACATTTGCACATCATTGCACATTAGTACTGCATCCCAATATTTTATCCCAAATAAAACTGAGGATAAAAATATTCCTAAAATAGAATGTCACTAAGAAATAAGACTATGTAAAAATGCTAGAAACTGATGTAATTATAGGAAATAAAAGACAATTTAAAAAGCTATCAATTGGCTTCTCTGAAAGTGTGTAATTATGTACATCTGATCTGGTCACAAACACTGATAACAGCACACATAGCCTTAGTTTTGCTCTAAAATTGATCATTTCAAATAAATAATACCAAATTATTTAGTGGTTTCTCCAAAAAAAAAACGCAGTTTTAAAGTTTAGTTTGCTTTTTAGAGACACTGCCCCTAATGTAGGCATGTGTTGATAGACTTTTAGACTTTGTTGTCCCCAAATTCTCTTAAGCAAACCAGTCTGTACTCCATCAACAAGTTGACAATGGCAACCAACAACTAGGTAGACATTGACATACAGCACTAGACAAAACATAACTTAACTCCACCCCACAAGTTTCAACATAAAATTATTTTGTTAGCACAAAACAACATTGCATGTTGTTGGAACTCATATTAAGCAATGTTTTTGAAGGACTTGTAGATGGTGAAGGCAGGAAGTGGATTTTATGAAGTCTCTTACTGAAGGCGTTGTTGTTTTATAACAGTCTTATATTGTACAAATATATATATAAAATATAATTCTCTTTTATATGAAATAAACAGAATGAATAAAAAAAGAAATGTATACAACAATCTGTTTTTTTAAACTGAAAAGTGAAAATTGCTCTAAGTTGTGAAAAAAAAATTCTCTAACAGTCTTAATAATGTTATCTATATAAAATAGACTGGTCACTCCCACAATTTCTTTGACTGAGAGAATTTTAATGGATTTGGTACCAGGAACCAGTCCATACCTGGTCTTAAAAATGTTATGCTTTATTCTATAATTGAGCACAAGGTAATTAGAAGCAACTAATTGCTATCAAACTTTCTTTCTAAGGATGGGGACAGATGCACACTGTTTTCATGCAATGCAAAATTTGAAAGGCTAATTTTACAGATTGGCCAAACCTCAACATTGCAAAAAAAAAACAAAACGCAGCTTTAATTCTTTCAAAAGTAGGTTATGCTAGCAATAAAATTTAAGGTGGCTATATAATATGTAAGGTGCTGAATGGTACGTGGTGATGTTGGAGCATACACCAAAATGGTGAGAACTCTCAGAAAATTGCTGCTCTAGTGCTGTTATGAAAAAAAAAATCAAGGGCATATTTAAAATAAAGAGCAGCAATCCAGAACAAATCTGAATGTAGACTTTAAGCTCGTTAATGGCCCTCATACCAAGATTTGGCCTCAGCTGGAGTTATGAGTAATATTGTCTGCAGGCACCTAGTTCATTTAAAAGACGAGTACTAAATGGCTCAAGGAAGAGGGTGTTGGGGGGGGGTTGTCTGTTAAGTTTTTTATGGGGTTCACACTTGTCTGTTTTGTGGTTTGTTAGTTTTTCATTTTCATGTTCCTGAATGAAAATAAAATCGCAAATAATAAAAATTAGCCATTATTTCCTGATTGAGCATGAACACCACCTTCTCTGAAAACAAAAAAGCCTGCAGCATTTAACCAAATCCAGATTTTGCATGAAAAGTTTGAAGACATCAAAAAGTTAAAACTATGCATTCTATTTCTGACTTTCTAATTTACCAATAGTTCTCTTCAACAAAAAAAAACACACAACATATTTTAGCAGCTCCTTAGCAGTGACATTTAAAAAAAAAAAAAGCATTTCTTCTCTTCCCCCTCTCATATTCCCTAATCTCCTTCTTTTTTCTTTTTTTTTTTTGAAGCAGCCCTCATGTTTATTACAGTGGTGCCTGTCCCAACCTTGGGAAAGAGCCCATTTCCTCCAGGTTCCAAGTTCTCCCACTGAGGGACAAAGTGTGTCCCTAAGTTCAAGCAGCACCCCAGGCAATGAGGACTGGTGAGTAGAACTGAGGTGGACCAGATCTAGAGACAGGCAATACTAACCAGTGTGTGGGAGAAAACTGTGGGGTGACTGACCTCACAGGGAAATAAGAAAGGCTTGAGAAAATACACAACAAACATGAGGCAGATCACAATCGTCTTCAAGTCATGGTCCTTATAAAAATTGTCTCCATGACATGGAGAGGGCACATCATGGGTCAGTCGTTCAGATTTAGGGGCTAACGGCTGTTTTCCGTTCAAGCTTTCTGCTTTAGGTTAGAAGAAATGACAATTGTAGATCATGAATCATTGATAATCCCAACATTTTATGTTGGGATTATCAACATTAATTTTTAGGAGGAAAAACATTTTAAAGAATGTTTTTGTTTCAAAAATACACAGATAATTACATGCTAAATGGTTTGGATTTTTCTGATAACAAGGTTAAGATAATTGTATCGCTGCTATCAAACTACAAAAATGGCAGAACATGGTGAAGTGGAAAGGTCTGCAAGCCAAAGTGGAATGTCTCACTCACATTTAAAAAGATGGCACCAAAATGAGTTGCTCTAAAAATAGATAAACGAGGAGTCTGTGGACATGCAATAAGGAGAAATTCAGACCAAAGCATTGCAGCTTTACTTTATGTAGACTGTAAGTGAATGACTTACATGTGAAAAGAAAATATGTCCACTTTAAATATTGTATTGTTGGTTTTTTAAGATATCAAACAAGTATATTAAATATATTTTTCTTTATTAAAGAAAAAAATACATTTCTTTCAGAAGCACGTTACTTATTACATTCATTCCTAATTAAGTCAAACTAAACAATATATTCCTTACCTGTTAAAATGCCAGAGGTGTGTCAGCGAATTGTCTGGTCCTCCGAATTTATCTTTATTCAGCCCAATTTCCTCTGAAAGTGAGCAGCCACTGAGTGATCAGCCTCTCAGAAACTCCTGTTATTTTCAGACAAGGGAAATAACTTTACATGAGAGCATCATGAAACAATAACACTCTTCAGTGTTGGTAGGTGTTACTAAGGTGTTGTCCTATTGTCTTAAAAATTATAACATGTTTTTTTGTCCTTTAAAGCAGATAGTTATTTTAGTTTGTTTTATCATATTTTAAAAGATGCCGGTCTCATTTAATCAGAATCAGATGTCTTATTGAAATAGAACTTATTTTAGGTACAAATCTGCCAGAGGTATGACTACGTTTTGCCTCACCCTTGAAATCATTTCTAGTGTGCTGACATATTTTGCACAACACAAACTCACAGCATGGAAAAAACAGAAGACTATCTGGACAATTGGAGAGGAAGGAAATGAGTTGTGAATTCTTTTTATTACAAAGCATCAATGCAAGTTTTTCATAATACCGTAAATGCAGAGTCAAATATTGATGATGTGACAGGAAGTAGTGTCATATGAAAGACAGATTTGCAAACCTGATTATTAAGAAGAAGGCGCTACTTCTGACCAACTGATTAGCAAAGCAGATTCCATCAAGTCTCCGGACACAGAATTATGAGGAGGACGGGGACTGAAAGACAATTTTTGCCTCAGGACAAGATTAGACGGCAGTCAAATGGATGTTCCGCTGCTTCTAATGAAGCTCCTGCCTTGTATTAGCCTTGGGTGAAGGAAACAAAAAGGAAAGGGAAGGGCAAGAGGCTGCAGCATAGGGCCAAGAGGAGAGAGTTATCTCATGATAACTTAGTTAGCTGATAGACTCCAGGGATACGAGAGGAGAGGGGTCAAGACCCCTACCAACGTCCCCCAAGTGACGAAAGCACATTGAAGTCAGCATTCCTGAGAAACTCAGAGACCTTCTTCCCCCGGAGAGATGGAGAAATGAGGGAAAAGCTAACGGGATGAAGGAAAAGAGAGCCTAAGAGAGAACAGGAATGGCACGATTTTGCATGTTCTTTCCATTTGTCTCCTTACGCTGAGCAGAAAAGACAGTGCCGCACATTTTTAAACACATCCCCATTTTTCAGCACAAATGTATTCACGGCCATTTTCGACGACATGAACTCAAACTAACCTGTTATTTTTTTATGAAATGTTTTTATTAAATCCCCCAAAATAGTCCAACTTCCCTGCTTTTCCCCGCCTCCGTTTTGATCAGTCATTTCCAGCTCACTGGCTGTTGGCGCCTGCAGAAGTCTGAGGGGCAAGAGGAATTCTTACAAGATGTTTGGCAGTGAGCCGTTTTTCTAACAATGTCAGGTTTATCACTTACATACACATGCAAAAGCAATTTGCATAATCCCTGCCTTTACTAAACTGCTTAAAAGGAATATGTGCACACAGCGGAATATTTTGGCAGCCACGAGCTTCCGCTGAAAACCTTGAATGTAGGACACTGGCTATACTATACATACTCGTTACATTATTCATCAACTTTATTTTAAATGCTCACTCAGTTGATATTGTACTTGAGGAGGCATGGGCCACTAAAATTGACACTACACCTTTAGAAGTATGTTGCAGTTTCTTGCAGCTAAAAAAAAGGCAGCACGTTTGTTTACTTTTTACTTTTGGCTTCAAGTACCAGGATTAAATTAAGGCCCATTAAAATGGGCCATAAGGTGGAAAACGTAAAATTAGTGGCATGGTGTTGTCAACAGGTGGTGTTTCAGACATAAGAAGGCCGACTGTAACAAAAAAGCTGAGATTGATGTTTACTGCATGTTTTTTATGTGTATGTTTTGCTTGTTCTTTCTGACTTCAGTTATTGGATTTCATCACAGTTGGCTGAGAATTTTCTCTGTAGTTTCTCTGTAACTTCTTGTTACATGTTGCATTTCTAAAAATGATCAATTTTTTTTTCTTTACATCTAAAGCGTACATCCACTTCCCATATGTGTTAGACTGTATTAGCTAACTAATTATCCTAATTATCACAAACAGAACTGACAAAAAAAAGTGTTAGAAAAGGGATTAAGATGATTGAAACAGATTCATTGTGCTGATGAAATTCCTCAAAACTGTAGGAACAAGATTCCCCTGATTTAGTAAGAAATAACATCTCATTTACAATCAATAAATAATCCTACTACTACTTTCAAAGGGGTCAATGAAAACAAGCAAACAAAAAACGGTGTTTAAAAAACCAAAACCATGTTTCCTTTTGAAAAGCTGACTGTTATGTAACTTTAGTTATTGTAGGATTTTACTGCTGTATATGAAGATTCTAGTTTTTATTTTTTTCTGTCCTTTTTTAAAAATAGTCTATTTTGCCTGCTTCATTGGTGTTTTGTTTTGGATTTGTTTTCTAAACTATATCAACATTTGTGTAAGTTATGTAGTAGAAATAAGTTATTTCTTTTGTGTGTTCCAGTATCAGGATGATGCCATCTTTTTACTTGCAAATTTCAATGTCTGGCACTTTGTCTTTATCCTCCTACTCCTACAAACAGCCTTCTTTTTTTTTTACAAATTTAAATCTAAGTCTGCAGTGTGCTTAATCATAATTATGAAAAAAAATATATTATTGCATGCGATACAGCTTTAACATTCCTAATGAGCAGACTTGTTTGTTTTTGTGACAACTGTGAACTGACACTCTAGTAAGAGAATATGTAGAAATACAACAAAAACAATATTTTGGTTTCCATACTATTTCCCAGTATAGAATAAAGAAGCACCAACAACATGGAATCCAGCTGTTCTTTGGAGTAGACATTATTTTGACATATTTGACAGCCCTCATTCCGCTCACAATTCTTAGTTTGTCTTTTGCATCTTCCTCTTGACAGACCCCACTATAGAATCACCTCCACACATTTAGGAATGTATGGGAGACACAGCTCAGGATGCCACTCACAATTTCTGCCAATCAACAGAGAATGAGAGGGCAGTTAAATGTATTCAAAAACTCCAGACCATCTTTACAACATTTTCAATCTCGGTAAGCTCCATTTGGTTTCCTGCTCTGGATTGTAAGAAGACAAATGAAGTAAATGTTGCATTGCCTGTAATGACACAGTGCCATCTGGCTGTTTTACCCCTGAGTTTCTGGCGTTGGCTGTTGATGTGCACAAGGGCTAAAAGGATATTCAAACATTAAGTGATGGCTAAAAATAGCTTTGCACTCTGCCTTGAACAAAAAACAGACAGTCCTGCTAATAATCACAGCTCTGCACAAACTGACCAAAGCATCTGGTCTGAGAATGTGTCATTTTTTTTAGGAGGACCCTGGGAAACTTTAGACACCACGCTTGCTGCCCGGAATAAGAACCATGGGAATGATTCAAGAGGTAGTTTTATGTGTGTGGGCCAGAACCTAGAACTAGTCCACTCCAAGATTAGACTGCCTTCCCCTCTTCTTTGTGGCCGACAATCCAGGCATAATTCACTCAACGACTGGTTTGCGAGAAACAGATGATTTTATGGTAACATAAATGGCTATGTACACAATGAGGTCAGGGAATCGTAGACTGTAGGGAGAAGTCACATCTTGCTCAGACATGGTCTTATATCACTGGGTAAGAGATTTTTTAATGGTTTACGCCATGGTTGCACAGACATGTAAAACTGCAACCAGTAAGCCATCCCTTCCAAGGAAGAAATAATTGTGACCGCTGAAAAATACATAAAAAAAATTTGTAGACCCTCTCTCATCTCTAGGTTGTATTTCTGAATATTCAATCTTTCCTTTGAATATTCTATGTTATAGGTTTTATTTGCAGCCACTTACAAGACATTACAAGTATATGTATGTCTGGAACAGCCAATGATGTTTAGTATTTTGCGCAGTCAGACTATGACATATGGCAGGGTTTCTTGTTGATTACATATCCTGCCATAAGACATATTTTACTGGAAATACATCTTCTTGCATTATTATAGATAAACTGTAGAAGTAACAAATTAAGGATTTAAAATGCTTCTGACAGTTTCGGTTAGTTGTTATACTAATAGATTAAAGATGTCTGAAAAATGTCATACTAAAAGATGTATGTTTAATTTAATTACTTTATATGTTGCAAATATTATCCTGGATTTTTGCAAAGAAAAAGCAATGCCATTGCTCAGCTGGGAAAGAAGATGCTTCAGTTAATATAGCTAAAAATTAGCTTTATTAACAGGGAGAGGTGTTCAAGGGAAACAAACTGGTTAATGAGTGCACTCACACAGGAACTTGTAATGCCTCCTGAAGGTACCTTTTCGGAGAAGACAGCTTTTTAGAAACTTGATTTGGGTTTTTCTGCTTAGCTTTATCCATAGGAGTCATTCTGTGAGGATGATGATGCAGTGCTTAAGACAAGGTGAATGAATGGTTTATATATTAGGGATTATCATTTCCATGCCTCATGATTCTGCAGCTTTTTAACTATATTAAGACAACAAAATGGAAGTGAAAGGCAAAACTTGAAACCTGATTGGCTAAACAAGTAAATAAAAATGTTTTAGATAGCAATTGTCAATGTCCAAAATCTCTTATGAATTTATGTAAAATATTGACTACCAGTGCATTTGTGGAGGTGAATCAAGCATTAAAATGTATTGGAAACAAAACATTATATGTGACAGTACAGAGTTAATTTGAACTTTCTTTGATGTTGCATGTCCTACACAACACATGTAATAGCAACTATTTAAGTATTAGCTTACTATATACAACATACAGTAGTAATGTGTCTTGTGCGTGCAAAATCAGTGTCACCTTAATTAAATTTATTTAATTTAAATTGTGGAGTTTATAAGAAATAAACCCTATTTAAGTAAACATTTGAAAAATGCTTGAAATATACATGATTTGTTAATTCAGTAATGAGCCATGATCGGTTCTCATAACTTTTGGGTTTTCCACTCTACTACTTCATTTTGTGGTGGCACCACAATGAGCAAGTGACAAACTGTGAATGAAGCAGACATTTGGCATCCTTTTCTTCCTTTTTGGCTTTGTTGAGTGCCAAAATAACATAATCGTGGACAGATTAGTTTGAAACAAATGAAACAAGTACAAAATATAAACTGAATCAATCACAAACTAAAACTATGGTCTTTGAAGATTGGTGGGCCCATATTCACAAAACCAAACAGATGGTAGTAAAGCAGAAGAATAAGGCACTCCTAATTACACTGTAACTCATATAGAATAACAAAATTTAAGTGTGACCAACAGTTCTGGATAAGGTTTTGAGATGAGTAAAAATTGGACATTGATTCACTTTGTATTGCGGAGGCAGTACAGGGCTCGCTAGTTCAAGTAAAACTGATGTTCTTTCAGGTTTGGTGGTGCTTGTTGGAGAGGAGAGACGCTGAGACCCAAGATACGATGAAAATGGTGAATTTAATGACAATATTGCTCAGAAAACAGTCCAGGACATGCAGCACGGCAGGAGACAAGCGCACAGCTAAATGCCGGTAGCAACTGACTAATGCCCCTTTTCCACCGACCCGGCCGGCTCGGCTCCGCACGCCTGCTTTTTTTAGGTCCTGCTTCAGAGCAGGGTCAGCAAAGCCAGCCCGGCTGGCCTCGGTGACGCAAGCGTCGCTGCTGTTCACTGATTGGCCGAGGGCGGGACAGAACAGCGAGGCAAGAGAGAAGAAAAATGAAGGCGCAACGTTTGAAACTTGCTGCAACACGGAAGTGATGGAAGATACAAACAAGCCGTGAACTAAAAGATGCCGGATTTTTTCTTTGCTTGCTTTGGATTTCAATATTCAGCATTTCAATATTCAGCAGCAGCTGATGGAGCCGTGAGGAATGAGTCGTTTTTGTCACCATAGTGGAGAGAATGTAAAG
>CAEGAF010090283.1:0-38212 GCA_903067075.1 Micropoecilia bifurca | reverse complement strand
TTTGTGTAATATTTATATCAGAAGTGATATTCTTTATAATAAAAAAATATATATATATATATATATATATATATATATATATATATATATATATATATACATATATATGCGAATTAATTACATTTTTGACAGAGCGACACATACTACTATTATTATGTTTACTGTCTATAGAAGATTTTTTTTCTGCAGGCTGACTAATAAATGTTAAGTCATAATTTGCAGGTTTGTGAGATTAACATTTGACATAGGGTCAGGTGGTTTGGTTTGCATTTGCCTAATCTCAACAAAATAATCCCTTGAAACTATTTTTTCTCTTAACTCAGGTCACATTTATCTATTAATATTTAGTTTTTAATCATGTGAAGCATCTATATGTGGCAAACAAAGAAAAAAAAAATCAATTTGGCATATTTGATGGAATCATAAGTTATGTTCTCTACCAAAATGGTAGACTTGTCAAATTCTGGACTACATGTGTGGCAATAAAACTGCAGTATAACCTTAAATAGGTACAACATTCTCAAAAAATATGTAATGTGGCAAAGACATCTCCAAAGAAGAGTGGACTCAGGTTCCAGTTACAGCAGTGTGTTAATGTCAGTTGAGGCCAGTTTAACTACTGTTTCACATGGAGCCAGGTTTGTTTGCGGTATGTTTATTCCCTTACTAATTGAAATCATCTTTTGAAAGTATATTTGTCTTTAATCTGGTTATCTTTGAAACCCTCAATTATGAAGTTTGTTTAATAATATGGTGTGACACAAAGTCTGATGCAAAGGAGATCTGTAAGGGTGATAAGTATGAGAGTGAGTACATACATAGTTCTGCCATTTACTCCACAATTTAAGGAACCTTTAACAGCATAACGCTGGATTTAAGATATTGCCTCTGCGTTTGATGTCAGACCGCTGGCAGAGCCGACTCATTCTCTGCTGTTGCCAGAGTGGCAGGCAGCGAGAGGTAGAGAGACAGACTCTGCCTGACATATGCTGGCTTAAAGGAGACCGGCGCTCTTGCAGTGAGCCCCGAACTGCTGGTGCTGTACGCTGTGTGTAGCTTCAAGGCTGTTCAGTGAGAATGGCAAGGCGCTGCACTGGGTAATTTTCAGCCTGACTTTGACTAAGCAAAGCAGCTTATGTAAGATTTTGGGTCCTTGGTGAGATCAAGCAAATACCCTCCAAGGCCCTTCAGAGCTTGTGTTGATAAATGCGTTGCTGAATAGCAGCCCACACTGTAAAACTTTAAGCATCAGCACTACATGCATTGGCCTTTGTCAGTTTCTCCCAGGCTGACTTTGTTGAAGGCTGTCACTGAAGTGGCTGTGAACTATCTCGATTATGCAAAACGAGCAGAACTGAGTAGAAGTCTTGCATATCCATTATGTTGGTTCAGTTTAAAATATGGCTTTCTGCTTCTCCAAGTAGCACTAATTTCAGCAAGACAATTTGTCTAGTAATGTCCATGAATGAATAGCACTAAGTAGCAATGCAAGATCAGTAAAAAGGGTTCAAATAGATTTGAGCAATAGAAGTAGGCCTGCTTTACCATATCTGTATAAAAAAAACTAAAATATGCACAATCATGTTAAGAAATTTGAGCCCCCTATAAAATGTTACGTTCTTGGAAAAAAATTTGAAATATCAATGTATAATTTTGTTTTAATATGCCTCCTGACATGGAAAAAGCAGGTTATTCACAAGCAAATATTTAAAATTAACCTTGTAATACCAAATATTATCAAAAATACTGTATGTATATTCTGAGGAAGACTTTAAAACATTCAGACTCGTAATAACTAGTGTCACCCAGTTTGACTAAAATAACTTCAGTGAACTTCAGATTCACTTCTTGCCGCATTTCTTAGTTTTTAGGCAGTCCTCTGTGGATTAATTGTTATGTTTTGGGTCATTGGCATATCACAGGGTACAAGTTTTTTGATATATGAACTCACAATTTCTTCAGGCATCCTCTGACATACACTGGAATTCATGGTGGATTCTATAGAAGTGAGCTGGCCAGATCCTATAGAGGAATTTAAAGGTGCTAAACTCATGGAATACATAAATAAGAAATGATACGCAAACTCCATTCTCTCTTCTCATACATAAAACAGGAAGACATTTAACGCACATCTGCGGATTCACACATCACATTTTCATCATCTCGTTTTCATCGTCTCAGAATCCAAAATGTCTTGTCTCTTACTTCTGACGTCAAGTTTTTATAATGTTTCAGCCCTACCGTTGTGTATTGGAAAGCTTTTGACCAATGGCGTTACTGAAACTCACTTGCATAGCAATTCTGGCTCCGTCTTACACTGGATATGTGTTGGAAGTTCTGAGAATTAGGGGTTGGCCTCCTGGAAATTAAATCTGCCCCATCAGAAGAAATATTAGTCAAGTTGTTGGTTCCTTATTTTTCCAAACAAAGATTCTTTTCCATTCCTGCCTGACTTTCTCGCACGCAAACAGGAAGGGACGTTTGCCAAAGGTTTCTTGCACAACAACTTAACCTTCCCCTCTTTAGCGACAATTTATTCCACATCTCTCCAATCTGAATTACTTTATGATTTCTAGGTCAGATTGACCCAGTACATTTGACACAATACATTTATTTTCAGTCAAAACATATCTTAATGTGAATCAACCAACAACATGACTTTTAACTATTAATATAATTATATTCCTCTACAATCCTGATGCTGGAAAGCATCCACAAAGCATAACACTCCCATCTCCATACTCCATAGTTAGTGTAAGGTCCTTTCCTGGACATAAATATTCAGTTTTAGACTCATTTAGCCAAAGAACATTAATCCAGAAGTCGTATATGTTCTTTTTGGCAACCCTTCGTCTTAAAAAGCAAAGGTTTCAATTTTGCAAATCTCCTATGAAAGGAGAAGTTGCACAGTCTCTTTGTTGTTGTTGTACAGGCATGCATTTTGATATCAACAGTAACACCCTGCTGTAGGTCTGGTGCTGATAAATTAATGGGGGTTAGAAACTTCTCTTAGCATCTTGCGTTCTGCTGTCAGTATGAACTTGCTTACATGGGCATGATGGAAATTGTTTTGAAAATGTTCAGCTTACAGATTATATTCCGTACAGTGGAACTTCTGGTTTCAAATTATTTTGAGACCTCTAGAAATCCTTCACCAGATTCATAAGCTGCCACAATCTTCTTTCTGCAGTTCTTAGATAACTCCCGCAGTCAGGAGCACATCCAACTGAAAATCTTAAATCTAATCAGAGATCTTGTTCAGAATCCAGAGCAGCAGGTTTTCTAATCATGATAATATGGTATTTTATGTAGAATTGTATCCACTGAAAATTGGAGTGAGCATAGAAGTGTCTAGCTTTTTATGTTATTTATGTTTTACTGAATTTGTTTCAGCTTAATTTGCTTATTTAAACAACTTGAGATATATTTTTATTGGGTATTGATATCAAATATCCTTATGTGTCCAAAGATCCTAGCAAACAGGCTTTCAGAGGGTACCCTAATTTTTCTACATGACTGTATATATCTTTAGAAAAAAAATTACCTTTAAAACTCTGTCTTTTTCCAACCCATGCATAGAGATTGCTGCAGCAGAAGGGTCAGGTTTGTCTCTAAGAGTGAATCATTTTTCTTCCATAAAACATGTTTTTCTTCACCCTTTTCATTAGTAACAGACTCTTTCATGAGGAGTTCCGAGGCCACCTCCTACAAACGGACTCTGTACTCCTTGAAGCTCCTTTTGAAGGGTTTTCTATGCTGGATCTTCTTGGATGACATAGACTCAGAGCTTCATAATGTGTGCCCTGGACGACTCTTTGATTAAGAATGCAGCTGCAGGTTTTGTTTGCTCTTTTGTTATTTTATTTTATTTTATTTTATTTTATTCTCCTCAAACTTTACGAAAATGACAAGGACAAAAGAAAAATGCCAAGCTATTAACTGCAAGTGCCATCATGTTGACTCATTCGGCATACTGTAAAATCATTTCTTGCATCACTTTTAATAGGTTTTTAATAAATCAAAGAGGGGAACAGCTCCCTCATTTAATATTTAAAGTGTATGCCTGTATTTTAGCATTCTGTGGCCTCACATCTAAGGAGACTGTCTATGTTTTAACTCTAGAACCTATATTAAATTCTTCAACAGGATTTTTTTTGTAACTATGCTGCTGAAAAAGCATCAATGAGACTAATAAAACACTTCCTTCAACTTCGAATGTGAGATAACTCTATGATTACTAGATAAAGTAAAAAAAGTAGTTGTTTAGCTGAAACTATTTTCATCTCTTGTATATCATATCTATTGTAAGAATGAATATTATGCCAAATATTCATTATCTGTAAAGAATATATATATATATATATATATATATTATATAGATATAGATATTAATATATAAATATATAATATATGCTTCATTGGAACACAACTATTTTCTGCTTTGTTCATATTTTCTGTTTTGCTTATTTTATAACTTGATATGATGGCATGCAAAAGACATATTTTGAATGTATTTATTTACTTCTTTATTTTGTTCAGAATTACAGCACTGTCCCATTGATGTTTTCTGATTATTTAGACACATTTCACACATGCATTTCTCAGTGTGGGTGACATCTGTGCAACACATTTTTAGCTTTCTACTTTGTATGATTTCAGTTAGACATATGCATTCTCCTTTCTTCTGTCTAAACTGAGCAACTTGAAGATTTTCCCCTCTTTCTAGTTTGGTCGTTGCTTAGGGGTCATCCATTGTAAATAATATTGCAATTAAATTTTTGTAGAAAAGATTTGGAAAAAGTCTTCTGAGTTTTGTCTGGTTATTTCATTATTTACTTCTGTTTGTGTAAGTGTAAACTCATTAATGTTAGTGACAGGGACTAATTTAAGGCGTTTTTCTATTACTTTTGTTAAATAGTACTTTACATAAATACAAATAAAATTTTCCACATGTCTTGTGGAAATTACAAGCCTCAAAGCATTTAACAAGGATCCTGTATAATATTTAGAAATTGAAATTATTTCCAATTCTACTCTGCAAAAATTACCTAAGCTCATTCAAAATAGGCAGAGAAAAATGGAATTCAATTATTACCACAAATTTTCAATTGGATTTAGAAATCGACTAGGGCGTTCTAGCATATGCATAACCTAAGCTTAAATTAGACCTTCATTACAGTTCTGGTAATATGCTCAGAGCAGATTTCCTGCTGGAAGATTAAGTTCTTCTAAAATTCCAACTTCAACACAGTTGGATGTTCCAACAGGATAATGATCCCACAAACACATCAAATCTGGATTTCTAATGGATTAAGATGATAACTTCATAAAACGCCACTGGGCACAACCATGCTGAAAACCTTTGGACAATGCTTAAAGTTAGTTGTGTGTCGGTGAACCACACAATTTAATAAAGTTCTACCAATTCCCTGAAGATGAGTGATCATATTTCCAGAGAGAATCATTGTGAATGGCGACAAAAAGGATTTCTCTCTACCTTGTAAATGGAAATGTATGGTATGTGTAATATAATTTTTTTTAATATACATTTTTTAAATATTACATACCATATTATTGCTATTATTGCTGCACAGATAGCAATAATTATAGTTATCTATATATGTTTAAATATTTTTAAAATGTATAAATAAATTACATTCTTAAAAGATTTATCAACACATCTGTACTTTATATAAAAAAGCAGAATAAAAATTCAACAATGTGAATATGCATTTTATTTAACTAATTTATTGTCTGTTTGAACTATTAAGAGATGGACTGTAGCACAATAAACAAATGTAATAGATTTCGACAATTATTTTGAGTTAAAATATTGTTGCCATTTTTAATTTGTATATTTATTTTCTTATGTATTATACAAAATATATTTAAATTATCACATTCATAAACATTTATCCGCCTTGTTAATCGTGAAACATGAAATGAGTGAAACCGACTTTCCATGTCTGCAAATCACAAATGATGGCAGTTTGCCGCCCCCTGCTGGACAGCAGCAGCCTGGCAGATAGCAAATACTCGGATGAAAGCGCCATGAAATGTTTACAAATCGGCATATTCTGTATATCAACGCTAATTTTCACATATATTCATTTTGTCGAGTATTTAATTTGCCTTTGCTCATGAAACATCGATATCAGTATCAATGACGTATTTCGGAGGCGTGACTTCCGGTTTTGGTGTCATGTGACCAAATTGGAATCTTATGATGCGAGACTTCCTGTTGTAGTCGGATGACACAGAGAAACACACCACGGTGAGTAAAATTCACTAATATCACCTCATTTTCTGTCATATTGTCCTGGCCGCGCAGTTGTTTTGCTTATTCGTGTCATTATGAGTAAATGTTTAGTCTGACTCATCATGTCAGCAGAGATAACATTTTGTTTCTAAATTTAGCTGGTAACTTCACGCAAGAAGCGATTTTATCACTGTGTGTTTCACATAATTAAATATAAAGACGGTGTGTTGAAGCATTTTGCAGCATGTCATTGCTAGAGTCATAGGGAGGAACATAACAAACAGGAACAGTAAGCATGTGCCAGGTTTTTGACGGTATAGGCATCCGATCTGATTGACCAAAGGACTATTTTTCTCAATTAATTTAATCTTAACTACCTTCAATCCGTTCAAGCTAGACCTTCATAATACATTAAAAGCAGATTCTGCATAAAGAAAGCTTGTGATGAGCGGGATCTGTATTCATTTTGTGATGATGCATAAAAAAATGTGCAGCTTTGGGGGTGAGAGGGAATAAGGGAGGAAAGCCTTAACTTGTAACATTTATAATCAGCTGATTTTATTCTCAAATGCATTTTAAGATCTGTCACTCCACCAGCAATCAAAAACAACTTTTCTTTTGCTAGATTCTTGTGCATTTCATTCATATCCTTACCTGAATGACTTTAAGTTAAACTACACTGCTTTCGGTTAAAGCACACAAGTGCTAATGCCAACAAACTCCATATCCAAGCAGGCATAATATTCTGTGGGTCTGGCTGTTCATGCGTCACACATTAAAGCTCTCCCTCTGACTCTCTTTAGAGATCCCGTCATTTTGTTTTTATTTTGTTGCAGATTCTGGGAATTACTGCATCAAGAAAATGCCTGAGACTAGATTTTATGCACAAGGACTTTACTGTAGCGTGAAAGCCCTGGTTCCAATATGGTGGCACATAAAAACCTTCTGATTAGACAGTGCGTTGTTGTTTTTCACATTTGTTAAGTTAAACTATTCGATCCTGGTCTTGTGCTTCAGTTCTGCCTTTTGTGTTGCTCAGATTTTAAATCAGTTATTATTAGCAAAATTGTGTTTTGACATTTAGAGGTAATATGTGTTCAGGTTTTGAAGTAGTCATGTATTCAAGTGCTAATTAGATGCCTCATAAGCTTTCACTCTATTACATCTCAGTGGATGGCATGACTCTGCCTACTTTAACAGTCTTGTTTGTTTGTTTTGCAGGTACCACACAGTATGCATTTGCCGATTGAAGCTCCCACCTGCAGGTGATCTTCTCCACCTAATCAGCTTCCTCCCTCCATCACCATGGCCTCTGGACAGCAGACCACGTCTCTACCCCAACCCAGCCCAGAGTGCTTTTCCTGGGACTATCGCCTTCAGCTCATCAGCCTTGGCTTTGGGTTCTACACGGCTGTATTTCTCCTCTCCCATCTCCTGTCACTAGCTCTGTGCCACACTTACAATGCTCTCCCAGCCAAAGAGAAGGTGTTCTGGAACCTGGCAGCCACTCGGGCAGCGTTTGGCATTCAGAGCTCTGTGGCAGGACTCCGGGCTCTGACTGAGGAATCCGCGTTAAGCAAAGACAAAGTGATTGGCCAGGAAGACTGGTCATGGTTTCATGTCCTCACAGCTACTGGCTTTTTTGTGTTTGAGAATGTGGCACTACATTCATCTAGTGTCGTGTTCCGGTCATTCGACTTGCCCTTGGCTACTCACCATTTCTTCGCCCTGTCAGGATTTGCAGGCGCTGTGGTGTTTGATTCTCAAGGACACTTCCTGGCAATGGTTACTCTCCTCCTGGAGATGAGTACACCTTTTACCTGCATCTCCTGGATGCTGCTGAAGGTAAAAGCTTCATTGTTTTCTCTGTGTAAAGTCAAAGTACACATCACAAAAGATTTCTTTACTCAAGCCATATTAACTTATTGTTTACGCAAGAGTGAGTATGAGATTGTCATGGTTCAACAACATTGGACTACGGTGTTTTAAAAAGGGGAATTCTTGGATTATTGCAGCCAACAAGGGATAGTGTAAACACACACATATATATGAAACTATAAACTAAAGGATGAAATCAAAAATAATGAATGATTTTGTAGGTATGATTGCATTATTAAAAACTACCCTGCTTTAAATAGCAGTTGCGGCACAAATGTCAGCAGCTGCAGACTCGGTAATGACATCTTGACTGGTGAAACACCATGTCATGATACTTAAACCCCAAAATTTAAAATGAGTGTTGCTGCTATATAATTTTATCTAAAACTGAAAATGAAAATATTTTGTTATTGGTTAGTTGTCATGCAAAGATTTACCCAAAAGTTTGCTTAGGATATTTAAGCATTTATATACACAGGTATAATAACTTGATATTATTAGCTGAGTAGCTCCCATCCAGCTGCTGCAGTGGTTTGCCACAGTTTTAAAGCCAGCTGCCCGTCAGCACACAGAAACATTAGGGGGAGGGGCTGTGCTGTTTCCTTGTCACAACTGGAAAAAGCTCAGGTCAATTTGACACTTTCTCTCACATCTCTTCCAGTATTTTTAAAAGTAAATGTTCCGTTTACTCTTTAAGACCTCAGTCTTGAAAACAGTCTCTGACTCACGGCAACTACATATTAAATGTTTTTTATTTTGGTTGTTTTTCATATCACATGGTTGGTTGCTGTTCCTTTGTCGCCTAATTTTAAAACGCCTGCTTCTGTCACTGCGTTTCAGTTCCCGTTTGGCCTTCAGGGACATGTGATCCTAAACAGATAAAGTTCAGTGTTGTTAAAAAAGGAAGTTCTGTACTTGGTGGCATTGCCTAAACCTTTCTGTTTCTTTTCATAGCATGTTAACATGCATTGGTATTCATGTATAAATGGTTGTTTCCTTTCTCCGCATGTGGAAGGCTGGCTGGGCTCGCACTCTGTTCTGGAGAGCCAACCAGTGGGTGATGATCCACATGTTCCACTGCCGAATGGTGCTCACTTATTACATGTGGTGGGTGACTCTGACCCACTGGGAGGGGCTGAACACCCACGTGGCGCTGCCCCAAAGGCTGATCTTCTTCTCTGGACTCGCTCTGCTCACATTTATCATCAACCCCATCTGGACGCACAAGAAGACCATGCAGCTGCTAAATCCTGTGGACTGGAACTTTGGGAACAAGCTGGCACCGGCTAATGACGTTGCAGAGAATCAGTCTGGGGGTTCTAGAAAACCCCATAAAAACTGAAAAGTACTTGCAATATCCCAATCTGTCGAACTTACACTGCTTTTGTATTCCACTTTTGATAATTTATGTTTTAGATTAACACTTTTAAGAGCATGAAAAGCAATTTGGTTAAATATGGTCACGTGATCTAATCATGCTGCGTGTCGCAACAGTCTTCCATCATGTTGTTTTCCATAGATTTGTTTCAGTTTACTATTTTTTTATCTTGTTTGGGGTAGAAAAGGGCGTATTTTTTAAAATCAGTTTTGTAAAAGATAGCTAATACTCTCTGGGGAAAAAAATACAAACAAACTGTTTCCTCGAGCTCTGCACCTGTTACACACGCACAGCAGAGTTTTTGTTTAATTTGAGGAAACTGACTTATTTGTTGGATCCATTAAAACCTAAATGGACAAATTAGTTTGCAGTAATCTCGAAGTGCAAGTCTTCCCACGTCAGTGCAGCAGAAATCTGTCAGTGCACACAAAAAGCTTTTCTTCTTTATCAATGGAAGAAAGCACTGGAATTGTTGCCTTCACAAAGGCCTTACTGTCTGAAATGGAGATACAGAGTGACAAAAGTGAAACAGCGATGACAACAGAACAAGCAAGTTATATTGAAACCAAGATGTATTTCTTTTAAATACATAAATATACTTTAATAAATGTACTTTAAGCTGCAGAAGACGGGTATGTCCAAAACTAACTTTGTTACATATTTGCTTAGACTTGCTGCATTGTTTTAGGTGTTTGCATAATGTTATCTTTGGCAAGGGAATTTTTTTAATCTGTGCTGTTAAGTATAACATTTGTTATACTTTTTTTATGTAAAAATTAAGACTTGATCTAAAAATGTCTTCAAAATGCCACATACACATTTAAAGGGGCAGTATTAAGTTTGTTGTCTTTTTCCGGTTCTACATGTTATAATGTCATTCTCTCATCAATAATATACCTGGAATGTTGCATTGATTCTTCACTCGTTTGCGAAATCCTTTAATTTCCCATGGCAACCATTTGGGTGTAAAAAACTCAATTCCCACTCAGTTCCTTCAGACTAGCAGCAGCAGCAATTAGCAAACACCTGGTGAAACCATGCATCTGCCGAGGTCTATGTATGAAACACTGGACAGTGCGATGCTCCTAAGAATTATGTTGTCATGACTCGCTGAAGTTGGAGTGTCGGAAAGAGCAGGAGCTTCTTAAAGAGATAGAAACCCAATTTCAAGACATTGAATTGTGAAGTCAAATTACTTTTAAGTCCTGTTTGATACAGCATTTTATAACAAATGAAGGTAACAGTTATAAAATGTCAATATATCTCTGGAAAATACACAATACTGCCCCTTTATATGCCAAAATCATGGGCACTGTAGAGTATATGTAATTGCCTTTTTCAATTATATCAATCTACACTGGAATAAGACATTCTAGCATTGATTCTTCTGTTCTGGGTTGAATGTGTTTTGATTCATGTCAAAACATTTATTTGGTCTAGATAGTTTCAACTTGCAATGCAGGCTCTTGTGTCTGTGTGGTCTATAAATATGACTTTCAAAATAAAAAAATATTTCTGATACAAAGCATATTTCTTTTTTCTTTTTACTTGAGTGGAGGTTGGTTTTGCTATTCAGCTACTGTAAGGATAATGCTAATGGGATGAGTAATTGCCTACCTATCCAGACATTTTAGGCTTGAGTCTTGCTTCCTCCTGCCTCATACTGCTGCGTATCTTAGTAAGTCCTTTGACTCCAAGTTACCTACGGATCTGCATTTCTGTTTTTGAACGTGTTCATTTCTGAGTGCTGTTAGACACTAGATGGCACCATTGGAGTTACTTTAGCCTGCTGCCAAACATTCCCTCTAACAGTATATCAATGAAATTTTCAACAAAAAGTAATGTCAGAATTCAAAAAGTGAATCTGGTTCAGTTTATGAATGTACTAAATTCATTGTTCATTTTTAAGCATTTCTTTCAGTTAGTAATGACTATATGGGTTACATCTAAGGAAAACCCAGAAATACATTTCTTAGAAAACTAGAAAAATACATTAGACCTATAAAAAAGACTTTTAATATGAAAATGTCACTCAACATTTTGCTGAGGGACCTTGTGCTTGAACTACTGTAGTTACTGTAGCAATGAAGCACGTTATGATGGTAACCTGATATGATGTTGCTTTAGTAGTCTTCATCTCATACTGTCTCTCATCTTATATTTAGTGCTTTTAGCAGCGTGTGTAGGTGTTAAGTCCTGATTGTAAATCAAATCAGCATTTCCATGAAATTTGATCATTAGAAATAAATCAAGTTTTCTATTAATCCATTCAGATTAACCCAGTGTGTTAAATTTCACATTTAATGCAATAGGCCTCTTCGTTTATCAAAAGAAGGCCTATCAAGAGCTATCTGATGATTCTTTATGCATATTTAAAATAAAAATAAAATCAAACACAAAAGTTACGCAAATTGCTCAGGACTTTTCATCTTCCTCGTTTGAGAAATCCGAAGTCAAGTGGGAAGTTTTCTACCCGCTGATTCGTCCTACAGGAAAGAGCCTTGGAATGTTGATTGAAGTCACGTCAAGCCAATCACAGCTCGTCACACATCAGCCGTCCACCAATCGGCAGTTGACTGGAGGTAAAGAGGTTTCATGGATAGAATAATCTGCTAACATCGGGAAGAGCCGAAAAGAGGGTTGAAAAGTGGATGTGTTGATGCGAGACAAGTTGTTTTACAACCAGAAATGTGTTCAGCTTAAAACGTTTCTGTCATATCGTGGAGCTATACGGGAATTGAATTATGGGAAGGCAATAAAATGGTGAGTTGGAGGCATTTTTCTAACTTTATGCGAAAGTTTAAAAACTCTTATCGTACTTGTTAAGTATCAGTTAACATTAGGCTGAAAATGGTATACAAATGTATATTTTGCGTGGAATACTAACCCATTTTTCAAGTGTTAAAACAGAATTGTGAAATGAAGGTAACGTGGCGTCTTGGTTAACATAGTAATGTCGCCAACTCTTGTCAGCCACCAACATAGCATGCATTATAATTTAAACTCTCTTTGCCAGACATTCTTTAATTAGTTGGTCCTAAACGAGCAGCCTTAGGAATGGGTTTTACTCAGAACAACATCAGTTGCATTTGGTATTTGTTTAACATAGAACAGATGGACGTTTACTGCCGCTTTGATTTGCTACAAATCACTTGTCACTTGTTTGTCAGTGTTAATAATGTTATGCAGAAACCATCTCTAGTCTTCAGTGAGTAGCTTGTCTTGTTTTAAACTACAGAATTAGGGAAGTTTTTATTCCTAATAATATAATAGTGAGTCTAGTCTTAAAGTGTGTTTTTGTTTTTAAACTAAGAGTTTTTTTAATTAATTAATTTTATTTAATTTATTATGTGTGTTTAATGTGCAGCACTTTGTATCAGCTATGGTTGTTTTAAAATGCTTTATAAATAAAGTTGGATTGAATTGAATAAAAAAATCATATGGACCTTAAAGTAGCTAAAAGCAGCAGTTTTCCTGAGATGCAGCTCAGCTACAAATTCAAGTAGTCATGCATGGCATTCCTCAGTCAGGGAGCACTGCACAGATTTGGTCAACTGGAAGTTCACTCTAAACAAGCTGTAAAACCGTGGCTTAAGGTAACTTTTTTCCCTTAGTCACAACTTTTCAGCTGTTGTAAGCTGTCAGAAGATGATTTAAATATAAATATTTTTGGTTTTGATGTGTGGTGTCTTGTATGTAAAGCTTATTCTGCCAGGACAATGCTGACTTGGTAGTGGGTGGGAGTCACACTCCCATGCTAGTACGCATACAAAACTCCATGTGGGTGATTTGTTTAACAAATAGGCAGGGCGACCCTGCTGCAAAGCTTTCTTTAATGACACAAGGAAGCTGCTGTAGTCTGAATGCTACATTTAATGTGCTTGCATGAAAGTGCTTCATCTGTTGTTCAGGTGCATCAAATTGAATTAGAATATCATCAGAAAGTACATTTGTTGCATTTACTAAATTCAAAAAGTGAATCTAAAAGTTGATAATGGTTCATTAAATAGTGCATTAAACACAGTAAGGCATTTGAAATGCTTAATGTTAATGTTGATGGCTTTGGCTTGTAACTGATGAAAAGTATTTAAAAAATTTTTTGCATAAGAACGATCAAAAAAGTCATTTTTAACATATCAGTCTCATTTTGCTATGTACTGTAAAGTATATGCATTAAATATGTGTTTGGGTGTCTTTCGCCAAGAGATACTCTGTGTAAATTGGCATTGAAGCAGACAGCCTGTAGCTCTGCTGCATGGTGAAAAAAGCCTAGGTTCCTACATTAGGGATCGTTCCACTCATTCGCCTTGTTAGGTCTGGTCTCTGTCATCTTTCTCGTGACAGCGCTGCATAGAATCTTAATGGGGCTTGGAGTAGTTAAATTGGCAGGCCAGTCCAGTAACATTAAATAATGGCAAATAAATCGGGTATCGTTCCTTTTAGCAGAGTGGACAGATACCAAGCCATGTTCTAAAATGTATCAGAATCTCCATGACATTGGTCAGCAGAACAAAGCGTGAAGTGCTCTACAATTTGATGGTAAAGGACATAACTGACTGGACTTGATAAAGCACAATGGACCAGAACCAGCAGATGACAAGACTTTGCAAATCACCACTATATGTGGACTGGAAACTATTCTGAACATAGGTACATGTGTGTGATGTCTCTCCAAGCAGTGACTCCAAGCCCATTCCCGTTCTTGTGAATCTCACCCAAACAGCTGAATGAACGTTGCTCCTTAATTCTCTCAACAATGCAGTCATCTCTGTTGCTTGTGTACCTTTTTGTGCAGGATGTTTTCCTTCCACAAACTTTCCATCAATAGAGAAGGTTACTGCTTTGTATGACCAGTCAGTTTATTGAGAATTGTGCAGGATGAAACATTACATTATCTGTGTTTTAAAAAATATACGTTTTTATTAATTTCATGTAATGCTCCAAATTTCTGTGAAACTGAATTTTGGATCTTCATTAGCCGTAAGCCATAATCGTCAAACATAATAAAAACTGCAGGATGTATGTCCTTATCTGCTATTATAATTTATAAAGATAGATGTTTTTTCTTGGAAAAATAACAGTTTTGGGAAGTGTTCAAATTCTTCAGTGTTATGAGGCAACAACTCTACTTGGCAGCAACAACTCCCTCAAATTGCTTTTCGTTTTCCATGGCAAAAGCTGAAGGATGCCAGAGTTCTCATCAGTTCGGAGGCATGCCATTCATTTTTAGAAAGTCCACCATGTAGTAACTGTCCAACTCATCATCCAGTCAATGATCCACTCAGATTAAACGGGGATTAGAAAAATATTTAGTCAGCAGCTGGGAAAGAGAACCCCTGGCTCTTCTGCAGGTGTGTGAGAAATCACACAGTACATGCTTGTTTAGCAGCTGGGAACATGCTTATATTTAGAATCAGAATGAACCCAAGAACATGACCGTTAAATATGGTAGGCACTGCAAATCACAGCCTGCCTTACCCCCTTTTTTTTTTTTTTAGCTCCTTATATTTTCACCAATCCAGTCTTGGCTTTCTCCACTCTTCCGGAATCAGGATTTGGACTTCAGGTATAGCAATGTGTCGAATTCCTTGTTTTCCCATTGAAATCCGTTCAACTTCAGCCAGGCAACAAAAGCTCTTTGGATCTGCTCCACACACACACACACACACACACACACACACACACACACACACACAACACACAACACACAACACACACACACACACACACACACACACGTGTTCTTCTGGTGACATGTTGGGCTCTAAATGCTTTCGTGTGGCTTGCTGGAGGGGTGGAGACCAGATAGAAATGACAGCCACGACTTTGCAGTGTATGCTGGTTTTACAGCACAGCCCTTCCTCACAGTGTTTTCTCTGTTATTAAAGCAAGCTGTAACTAATTTAACAATGACATTCATTACACTGATTTTAAAACAAGAACGATGTGGCACAACTGTAAAAATTTTATACATGTTGTTATATGATATTGTGAAGTAATCAATGTCTGGTAGATTAGTATGGACTGCTTTCAGTTCAGAAGGAGAGTTTCTGTGTTGGGCTGCTGAATGCAGACGTACTCACATATTTGATCAATCTTGCATACTAAATCAAATAAACTTCCCTCTGGGCCTCATTATTTAAAACCCATCCATCCATCCATCCATTTTCTTGCACCCTTGTCCCTTAGTGGGGTCGGGAGTTGCTAGTGCCTATCTCCAGCTGGTGTTCCGGGCGAGAGGTGGGGTACGTCCTGGACAGGTCGCCAGTCTGTCGCAGGGCAACACAGAGACACACAGGACAAACAACCATGCACACACACACTCACANAAAGGCCGGGGCTGGGAATCGAACCCAGAACCTTCTTGTTGCAAGGCAACAGCTCTACCAACTGCGCCACTGTGCAGCCATTATTTAAAACCATGTCTCCATAATCTACTAAATACTTAGCTACTACCTCATCTATTTTTTTCCCCATTTCCCAGCAGTCAAAATTCTTCAAATTGTCAGCTATCTTGTGCCTGCTTGTAAAACTTCCTCCACCCAATTTGAGGTCAGAAAGGGTGGTGCAGTCAGCTGCATTTTGGAGGCTGTACGACCCAGATGCTGGTGTGATTTTGAGGTTAGCTGCAGACGGAGGGAAGGGTCCAGACTTCTTCATGGACCACTTTTTGAAGAAACTGTCTTCTAAAAACTGTAAGTAGGTGTGAGAGGTGATTTTGAGCCCATCTTTGACCCAAGAAAAGCCAATCCAACTCGTATGACTAAACAGCTCATGCCCATACTCCAACTCTACCTAAATGGTGTCTGAGTTGAAGTGGAGATCAGTACTGATCTAGCCATGGGCCAACCCATGTAGTCTGTAAAGGGACATTACTATTTCATTCATAAAACTTTTGAAAAATTTGTTCTTGGCTCAGTTTGGATACTTCAGCATAAGTATCTTGTTCAGTGATGGTTGGCTTTCAGCCTTCCTTACCTTGGCCAATGTCTCTGACCTCTGAACATTTTGTACTTCTAGGTTGTCCATATTGCAGTACTGCAATATGATGGAACCAGAAGATAATTGGTTCCTGGTATCTGGCTTCATTCTTCTCAAATTCTTGGCAGCTAATTTTTTATTTTCTCAACAAGTCTCTTACAACCTTGTTGACTGACTGTACAACAAAACGATGATAGTTTTATGTTCACAACCCAACATTTAGCAATTTCAAGAGAACTGTGACTTTTCAAAGTCGGTTAAATATCTGTTTTGCTAAAGAAAAGAAGCTGCCAAAAATATGCACACCTTGATAGGGTGTTGACCTGCTAAAAGCCATAAGCTCTGTCATTACAGACAGACACATCACCTGTTATGCTTAAATCCATTAAGTATTCAAGCTTATCCAGCTTTGAGTTTATAAAAATGCTGATCTGGTCAAAATACTCACGTACCTAGTAATTGTACACATATTGTCCATTACTGTACTGTTTAAAGCCTTCGTTAGCCTGGGTTTTTCTTTATTGGCCTTGGCATGATTACTGTAATCCCGGCAGGAAGGTAAACTGCCAAATAAAACGTTTACCTAAAGACAGCAGACACAGCAGACAACAAGCACCACCCTGTCCACTGGGCTTTTGTTAATGACTCTTAGCTCATATGAGGAATTCCACTTTTCAATAAGTGGACTCTTGAAAACTCCACAGCAGAAACAAAACCTCTTACTAAGTCTAGAGGGTTGGATGTTGAAGTGCATCTCACATCAACATGTCCAGACTGATGTCTGCTCGGTGGCTCATCAAATCTTTGTTCTAAACATCCAGAAATCTTAAAAAACTGATAGTGCACCCCTCATTTGTCTGTGGGGGAAAGGAGGCATTAGTCCATACTGTAAAATGTGATATTTTCTCAATATTTAATACAGTTATCAAAATGGAAAACTTCTACTTTAAAATATTGGTTTTAAAAGAGGCTTGGGGATCTGGTTAGTATGTCTCCCTGGTCCCACCAGGAGGAGACCCAGTGGAAAACCAATGACATACTGGAGGGACTATATTTCTGGACTGGCATGGGGACATCTTTTGATTCCCCAGGAGAAGCTGAATTGGTTGGGGAGAGAGATGTCTGAGCCTCTCTGCTTAGGCTACTGCACATCATCGGTTCCTTCATATTTTCTATGCAACTAACTTCATATCAAACTTTATTTCCTGTACCACTGAAGGGAGCTGGATTTTTTAAGTTTTGTTGTTGCAAACATTGTTATATATTTTTTTCTTTGACGTTATTTGATGAAGCACTGATGTGTACATTTTTAGCGCCTCCTGCATCAATAAAATTGGCACACAAAAGCAATTTATCTTCAACATTAGGGATCGTGTAAAAGTGTCGTTTACCTGCCGTTTGTTCTTTAACATAGTGGAGATATTAGGACTCAGGTGAACAAATTATGTGCATTTCACCAGCAGTCTAGATGACTGTTTTCCTGTCTGCATAACACAGCTCAGCTGCAGAGCTTGTAATGACATGCTCAGCTGAGCCTGTCATCAACCATGGTGAGGACTTTAGCTTTCTGCTCTTACTCGCGTTCACTGTGTTACGATGCCTTTCTTATAAACTCTCTGCTGGAGAGGAGAGTGATGAAGAAATAATCTTCACTCTTGTTTGTTATTCGTTCTTATTTAAAAGAACTGCAGTAGCTAGGAATGCTTTCTTTGAGCTGATCCTTCCCACAGGATGAGACGGGTGGTAGTTTGGTGCTCAGGTCACAACATGACACATGCTTTGAAAGATGTAATTTACCAATAGAGCTTTGGGTTTTCTTTGTGAATAAAATAAGAAATAATTGAGAGGAGGACCAAAAAAAGGTAAACATGGGAAGAAAATTGAGCACAATCCCCAAACATTTGCATAAAAAGTTTGTTTTAATGCATTTTCCTTTCTGTATCCTGCCTTACTTCCGTCCCTTGCTTTCCTAAATCCCAGTGGATCCGAGGGGAAAGGTGATTCACACTCTAAAGCTCCCAGCTGTTCGTTTTGACTCCAAACCTCTGTCATGTAGCTACCTGTTTCATTTTTGCATATCACCTTTCCTGTGTTCTGTATCCCTCCCCAGACTGCACAGCATTGTTGCTCCTCCTCCTTGTCCTTGTCCTCTCTGTATTGCACAGGCCAAAATCACCTCAGGCGATGCACATTCAATCCATCTCTGCTAGCATTAGCATCATCTGTTGGTTGCACTGTTTTCGACAGACACTGGCTCTGTGTGTTCATATCCTGTGCTCTGGCAATGAGCCATGCAGAGGACAAAAAGGCTGAAGATTTCCCGTTATTCATAGACAAAACAATCTTTGAGTCTCAGAAGAAGATGTCGTTCTTGTCCCACATACTCTTAAGTAAATTTATCTTAGAAATAGACTGTGAACCTGTGTTGTGTCTTGTTTTATAGGAATTGTGTAGAGGTACAATACGGGCTATACAAACTACAACAATGGCTGCTTTATGCTATATTATATCATGATTTTGTCATGTCTTGGTGGGTATATTAGACATATTCCGTCAGAAAGACATTAACAGAAACTATCCTTCAGATGTACATCAACAGATGAAGCTTTTCTTGCACATGAGGGCTGTTGTTATTTACATGGGTCTAAATTTGTGATTCAGAGGAACTTGCTGGATTCAGAGGAACTTGCTGGATTCAGATGAACCTGCTGTGACTTTTTTTCTTTTCTTTTTTTGTAAACATTTTAAAGTCAAGTTTTTTTTAACGTCCTGGGGAGTTATGTTATACAATTCTGGTTCTTATTTTTTGTCTTTTATTATCTAATCAATCATCAAAGAATTCATGAGTTTTTCCTGTGACAAATTCATTTCTCCTCAGCTACAGAGCTTTGCCTTCTGTAACATCTGACCTTTCTGTTTAGGAATGTCTGCTGGCATAGTTAAAGACCAGCTTTCTGGTGTTTGTGGAGCTTGTCCAGGAGAAGAGAATCAACCATGGACGTGGATGAGTTTCCTCCCCCACCTCCTGAAAGTAAAGTCAACAAACCCCACACACACATACAACATTTACATGGGACAGGTTGTGAAGCATGACGGGGGAATGGCAGCAGCAAAGGCCAGTTAGCTCAGTTGGTTAGAGCGTGGTGCTAATAACGCCAAGGTCGCTTTATGGCCCAAATGTTTTGAATACCATCTTGACAGGCAGATTAGTATGCATTTACACATTGGCTAAAAATGCTCTTACTTAGTGTGAGTAATTATCCTCCTTCTTGTGCAGTTAAAAAAACACACATATGCTGTCACCTGTTTCCAGTTGGTGCTCTTAGTCTGAGACGGTCAGTCATTGAATGAATTAATTTCAGTACGTATGAAAATAAAAGTATGTTGTAATTTGTTGTTTTAGTTACTGGATATTAGTTGATATGTATATTTATTTGTTAAACTGAACTGCGAAAAATGCTGAATAAAAGCATTTATATCGGAGTAAAAATTAGCTGATACCTCACAAGAGGAGAAATATCATTGAAGAAATCTGTTTCATTTACATCTTGCAACTTTAGGTAGTAAACTGCAATATTTGATCAATGATTTCCTGAAACCTAAACTGGTTTTAGGAAACCAGTTGATGAAAAACTGAAAAAAATATCAAAAAGCTAAATCAATAACATAATAGTGTGGATGCCTGCATTCACTCAAAAAGAGCAATTTCAGCCAAACATCTTTGGAAAATCCCTAACATCATTACTTTTTCTGAAAGCTTTTAAAATAGATGTTTTTTTTATATATACATTTTAATAATGTCATGGTTTTATTGTTTAGTTTTTGGTTTTGTAACCAGAATTGCAGCTGGGACATACATTGAAGATTAATTTGGACTAAAAAATGTAAATTGACTGTTATTTGGTATGTAGTTAACACTTGTTCCAGTACAAATGAATTAAATCAAGTCTAATTAAGAGATGATCTCAGGTTGAAATGAATAATACTAGGAAGTAGCAACAATTTTTTTTTTCAGGCTAAATCAATGTAGTTTTCAAAACTACACAAAGTTATTTGTTTTTAATTAATTATGTTTGGACTGAGACAACATTGAACAAATCCAAACATTTTTTTTTTACGTTTTGAATTCTGATTAAAATTCTAAATCTTGACACCAATGCAAATGAAATTCTGTGTTTCTTTAAGAGACATTACAGTGTTGGTGCTGTAGGATTATAGGCTAGCAGCTGTAGATCCTGGCATTGACAGTTATTTTTTGGAGGGTTGGTGAAGCTGGACAGTGAGTAAACAACAGATTCCTCTCTGTCGCTGTGAAGTGTGTGGGCAGTAGTACGAAAGGAATAAGGAGGCTAAAATGTGCTGAATACCAGACAATGTGTCTCAGTCAGTATAAGGCTGAATACTGCTGCAGAAGCACACAAGCATAGATGCACACACACTCTCCCTCTCTCCATCTCTCTCTCTTTTTCTCTCTTGCACACACACATTCTCTTGGGATGGAGACAGAAAAATGCTTCGTCTCCAGCTGGCCAGTCACTTGCTTTGTTGCCAGGGGGATGCAGGAACGGGTCGTAACCCGGTGACTCATTTCAACAGATCATTATATAGCACAGTGGAGATAAGTACTGAGAACAGAATTCATGCTGCTGGTATGAATTGACAATGGAAACCTCTTCAAGGCATTTACATGCATAGTTCAGTTATTTCTGTTTAGCAAAGAACCCAAAAATGTCTCAAGTTAAATGCATGTTTGTGCTGTTTCTTGTATATACATAATACTACAAGATCAACATCCAGCATAATCTATAATTAAGGTGCATGCCATTCCATCCATACAGTCACTCATCAATCTTCTCTTTCACAAACAAAGGGATTTTCTACCTCCAACACTGAAAGCCTAAAGGATCTTGTGCTTTTTCAGGAAGGAAAATATTGGCTATTCAATATTTAATTTAGCATAAAATCATTAATTGGCCATTTCTTCCATAGTATCTGAAGAGAGACTGTTCCCTAATGCACAGGAATTAGCCAACCCCTTTAGCTACTTTATAAATTACCCAGCAGATCAGATGCAGAGAGTACAAGATGCTGTAAAACACTAGATTATTTAATTCTCCTAGGCTGCTGTTTTGTCACTTAGATCTAAATGTAATCTCCTTTCACAAAGGCAGCTGAATGGAGAAGGTATTTGATTTTTGTTTTTAAATGTAAATGCTTTAAAACAATCAGCAATAAACTTTTTAAATCCAAACTGTTTTAGTCTTTCTAGAAGTCTGAATGTCCAGAAGGAAATCACACTGTTGGAAGTCGTAGCATCAGTATTGAGCCCATTGTCCCGTCGTCCCAGCCTAGTGGAGAGTTATCCGTGCTTTATCGCTGCAATTCACACAGCTCATTATTCACACATTTAGAAAACAACTGATAGTATCTCAGTTTCCAGGTTTCCGCCATGCCCCTTTTCTCTTTATTGCACCGTAGTAGGTAGATATGGGGTCACAATGCTGACCTGTAACATTAGTCACAGTATTTTCTCACATACACATGGAGAGGTGGAGCAGCTACCTGTCACAGCCTGAGGGAGTGGTGTTTGTGATTTAGAGCTTTGGGGGTTGCTTTCAGGAACTTCAAAGTTGTGGTTATTTATTATTTCCCCCCGCTTGAGGTTTATGCTTCAGTTAAGATTTATTAGATAACTTCACTGGCACATGCAAGACACAACAGGTGGATCTATGAAAGTGAAAATGGTAATTCATTTTGTATAAAGAGCAGCCTTGACCTTTAAATATTTACAGTCTCCATAGATTATCTACCTACATAGGAAGTAACAGCCTCAAGTTAAAATGCCAAAACCCAGGATTAAGCCAGTCTAACACTCTCCCAACTGAGGTATTTGAGCACAACCATTCAGGTGACACTACACTGAACATGACACCACATGAACTTCGAATGCTCTGTTTACTTTGGGGACAGAGTCAGGATATTGGCTATGGGGTTTTGATAAGACTGTAGCCTGAAGCTTAATACAGTCAAGCTGTTCGAATGATGAATATACTCCTAGGAATCTGTGGTATCTATCAGCAGCAAAGTGGAAGACAAAATTATCTGAAGCAACCAAGACGAAGAGAGCGGTTTCTTTAGATAAAATGGTGTTTATAAGACAATCAAACATTCTGAATACAAACTCCATTCATCTTTTGTTTCCCAATACTTTTTTTTTATCACACCACCAATTTCTTGTTGATTTTATGAAAGATGAGCAGATGAGTTTCGTTTAAAGACAAGCTTGTGCTTTCCTCATTCGTTTACAGCCTGTGTAATGTTTTTATTAACATCACACATGTTTATTATTGCATAAGAAATAATGTGCAAACTCAGACTACACAGCTCACCAAGGGGAGTAATAGCTTTCTTTCACTCCTGGCCCAGTTACGGAGTGGAACTGGAAAGATATTTCATGTTTCCTTCCTGTCTCCTGCCAAGCCAGTACTTTTTGAGGGCTGCAGTAACTGAATTTTGTTGTTTTAGCATACACTCGACATAATAATAAGAAAAAGCAACTGATGCTTTTCAAACTCAAAGGAAAAAATGTTCAGTTTCCAATAAAATTCAGATAAGTTTAGCTTGGTCACATTGCCATTTATACAGCTGGTTATTACAGCTGTGTAAATGGAATACTGTTGTATTAGCTATAGATCAAGGTTACAGGGCTTTAGGATTTGTACTAATTGAAAATACCTGGTTAAGATATTCACTTTTTATAATCTTCCAACAGAAATTCACTATAAAAATCCTGAACTCTCCCTTTAATCAAAGGTTTGCCTTGGACACAAGCCCACACAACCTAAAAATAAAGGGTCCTATATATGTTTCTCATGGTGGTGTCATGTCAGTGTTTAGTTTTTTGGATAAGTTTTGGAAATGCAGAACTTAATTGAAACAGACGACTGAAGAAATAGGCAGAGCATTTCTTTATTTTCTCTCTCCATCTAAATCTGTTGCTCTCCTGCACACAGTGCTAGAAGACAATGTCCCATTTGATGATGAAGATGAAGGGGAACCTTTCGACTTTGACAGTGGCGATGACATCCCTGAGGCGCCTCCCAGCTTCCCCAGTGTGGATCCCAACCAGGCAAACTCTGTGACCGGTCATCCTGAGGGATCTTCCAGCCATTTGGACCCTCCAGCACAGTTCTCCAACTTGGCACCAACATCAGAAGACACTGCAGTTGCCATAAGCAAACCCTCCTCCGCAGGCAGAGAAACAACAGAAACTGAAGAGACATCTGTTGCTGAGGGAACTAATGACAGGGAAGAGGATTTACCACCACTACCGTCTCCACCTCCTCCTGTTGGTTATGGCATACAGACAGATCCCAGAAGCACAGGTTTGTAACCCAGAGTGTTTACATTTCACTTTTCTTTACAATGGGGTATCTACTTTGAGTTTAACCTTCTGTCCTATGAGTGTCTCTCTTTACTATATTTGTACTCTGAAAACCGTTAGTTGTAAATGGCACTTTAAGTACAGTTTTTTTTTTCTCTCTTTTTTTCCCTTTTTGGCAGTGGTCTTAAATTCCCCAAATTCTTTTGGTATTCTCTGTTTACAGTCTCCAGCCCTACATCTCTGGCTAAAATGAGGACATAAAGGAAGGCTGTCCATGTCTCATGGTATATCAGTAAAAATCATTACAGCCTATTTTCATTAATGCATTCTGATGCGTCCAGAAATATCCTCACTGTGCTATGTTCTGGGTTTTTTGTGTGAAGGGATCGAAGCACACCCATATCATTTGTTTTTTGATGTTTTTAAGATAAATCATTAGTTGGTTTATACTCAGGTTTCCTTATAATAGCTCCCTCTGTAGCTCCTCTTAAGCTTTGACTTCCTAAACAGGACATGCGAAATGACCATAATAGACTCTAAATATGTCATACAAAGTATATTTGTATTACATGCATTCCTACTAAATACATTAGAATGTTTTTTCTAATTGGGCTCGATCGTCAAATGAAAGCGACTTCAGAAAATAGCAACTTTTTAAGCATATTTTAAAAACATGTTTTTTAAATTGTTTGAATTAATTTTATAGTTGATGTTGGGTTTTTTATTTTCTGTAAGCAGAAAATCATCATAACTGGAACAGCTTGAAAATATCAGTCTGTGTGTAATCTATATAATGTTTCGCTGAGTAGTTTGACTTGAGGTATTAAAAATATTAATTTATTGAACAAAACTATTTATTGTATGGTTGAATCTTCATTGCAACTTCTGATGAACAAATTACATTTCTAAGGTTTCCTTTCCACCAGACTAATGCAGAACTTCAGGATGAAAAATCAGGCAGAACATGGATTGCCACTGCAGCCTTAGAGCTAAACACAGAGTGCTGCCAGTAAAGTGTGATGGAGTGTGAACGTTCGTGGACTGTCTTCAAGACGTCCTGAGATGCCGTAGCTTCATTGTCATGTTATCAAGCATGTGTGGGTGTTGGGTGCAGCATGGAGGAGCTTGATAGCCGCTATGATGGCACCTCCAGGTCATCAGAGCATCTGAAGAGGGCAGCCATACTGACATCAAACTAAGGCTATGTCTTCATTGCACCACGTTACCCTGGAAGTGTTGCAAGAAATTTATTGTGACTGTCTTGTCACTGTGTTTGTTGAGACAAAAGTGATCTCACCTAACTGAACAAACCACTCCTCTAACTCACAGCTGGAGAGCTACAGACGCACACATATCATGCATTCAGTTGCTGAAAGATCAAGGAAGCTGAGTTCTTCAGGCTGTAGTTAAAATGCAAAATAAATGAAAAGCCCTTGCATTGTATGAGGAAGGAAATGGGAAAAAATAGAACAAGGAGTAAAAAGCACAGGCAGCCATTTATAAAGGGTTATAATTTAATCTTATAGGGACAACATCTTAATCTGCTGATAACCTCATGAAAGTGGCAGCGTCTTTTTTTGTCCCCCCACAGATCAAGGCTTAAGCTGATTGTTGAGGTGAACAAACATTTTGTCTTTGAAATCTAGCAGACTGTGTGGAGAAATTGTAGCTGTGACATGGTACCAAGGAGTCAGCATCATAAGAAAATGGCAAAGGAAAACCTGTGATGAAAACAAAGGGCAACATATTTTATTAAGAATCAGTTTAAACGCAGTGTAACTTAGTAGCCTTACATTTTAATGTGTCTTCCCGTGTTTTTGTCTGATTTGACATAATGGTGCTGCTTTGATTGAATGGTAAAGCTGTATCCCTCATCTCTCCGCAGACACTGAAGGGGAGAGTCCCTCTCTGAATGACCCACACCTTCCACAGGGTTTGCCCAGGACTTCCTCTCAGAGTAAAGTCAACCCTTACTCTGTGATTGATATCACTCCCATTCAGCTGCAGCAAGAGCAGCAACACGGACCCTCCTCTTCCACTTCCTCACCAAGGGAGTCGAAAGTACGAGAGGAAGAGGGCCAGGATATCCACACCAGCTCGTCCAGCATTACTTCAGGATACTCTGTACCTGTGCCATGTGGCTATGCGACCCCCTCTGGTGTACCGCTCATCACACCTGCCTACACCACACCGGTCATCATACGACATCTCTCCGTGGATGAAGATGGTAAAGTAGAGATTCTAACCAGGGAATGTGTCAAACTGTTTCACTTGATAAGAAAAGATAAGCTTTTCTGGAGATGGCCACAAAAGCAGACAATTCAGCTTTTTGAATTCAGACACTTACAGTGTATGGGTTTCAGCACACAACACTCTCAGTGGCTTCCAGCTCCTGGCTTTTTTTTTCGCTCTTGTTTTTCCTAAAGCCTTGCCACAAGGAAGTCAGAGACTAAATTTAGACCTCCCCACAGATCTGTGCTGGCTGTGAGGATTTTCCGGCTTCCCTAAAATCTTGCAGTCCAAGCATGCTCAGAAACCTAAAGCACCATTATTATCTTCTCAACCTCAGAGTGGATTAAAATACTCTTATTTATTTTAGTAAATAACCTCAATGTATCTCATCAATTGTTTAAAACGTTTGTTTGCTTGTTTTTTCTGGCCACAACAAACATGGCTGCATTATGATGTTGTTGGAACATTTTCTTTAAATATAATGAATAAATCAAGATTATGCTCAAGTGAAATTGAGTATCAATTTTACAATATTAAAGTGAAAATCATGGTATGTGGGGAGCAGTTGGTGACACCTGGTGGCAGATAATGTGTTTTAAACCTGGTCTGATTAGATAATGCAAATCACTGTTGAGTTTGTTTAAATCTTTAGTTCTACATGTGGAAGCAGCATTCATACTTGTGACCGAATGTGTGGTTTCATCGGCTGCATTGCGAAATTATATTTGCCTTTTTCAGGATGGAGAGCCAGTGTCTTTGCTGTTGATAAGACGGACTTCATTGACAAAGACACACAATGTGTGGCAAGAGTTATTTTTCATACACATAATCATATAAAAGGATTTGATTTTGTAAAATGCTGTTCAAAAAACTATTCAATCAATATTGAATGAATATTGGTTTTGTGAAAAAATAGTAATTACGCTTAAACAACATGCAACAACTAATAAGGAATCAAACGACTGTATCCTGGGGAATTTCTTGACCAGACACGGGTATAAAACTGAATAATTACTTACAGACTTATTTTTATTTTGAGTCTTTCAATTTATGAATTTATTCTCATTTGTAAAGCAAAGCTTAACATGACTGGACTAATTCATTATTTAGAACAGGGGTGGGCTACTCCAGGCCTCCAGGGCCAGTAACCTGCAAATTCTAGATGTGTCTCTACTTCAACACACTAGAGTCAAATAATGAGGTCATTATCAGGATTCTGGAGAACTTGACTGCATTTAGGAGGTGATTCAGCTGCTGATTCAAGTGTGTTGGACAAGGGAGACATCTAAGGGTTGCAGGACACCGACCAGGATTGCCCACCCCTGATTTAGAATGTGTTACATATTACAAAAACATGCTAAATTACTTCTTTCTTTCTTTTTTTTTTACCCCAAACAGGCAATTTATACCAGAGGATACAAACTTCAAAAGTGTGCTACTAGATTTTGTTTTAATTTTAGACTAGATGCATACAAATTATTTTCACATGTATTTATATGTGCCTGTCCATTTAAGGGCTAATTTCCTGCTAATTACCGGATCTACATCCCATATAGAACAGCCAGTTAAAAAGTTTTTTTGTTGATTTTTTGTTTGTTTTTTTTAGATTAACTCTTGTGTTGTTCTTAAGTCACACTCTTTGTTTTTTTGTTTAGCAAATTGCAGCTGGTAGTAAAATGTTCTTTATATTATTTTTTGTGTAACACTTTTTTCTTTCACCTTTCAGTGACAGTAGTCGGAACCAGCAACACCTCTGCTGACAGGTGAGCCTCAAAACACATAACCATCTCATGCGTGTAGATTTTTTTCAAATGTATTTAAGATGGTCATTGTATAGTTGCTTTTTGAAAATAAATTCTGTGACTTGATCACTTACCTGAAAAACAGAAATTAAAAAGAGTATATGTGCACATATTTTTAAAGTGTTTTCAGTGAAGAGAATCCAGTTATTGCAGAGGAAGATGCTTTGGCTAAATGGGCATCAGATCCTGCAAACACTGCTTGGATGGAAAGTAAGTAAGATGACTGGTTTGAAAAAAAAAAAAAAAGTTAATTCAATTGTTGTTTACTGTGCTATTACACAATAGCTGCCTTCAGAAAATCCTTTCTTTTTTCCATTTGACACAACTGAGACTTCCTTCCCTTTTCATTTGAGGAAGTGGTCCCTTCTGTGTGCCTTTCTTTTAGATCTTTCTTACATTATTACCCAAAGGTGGCCCAAGTTCTCCAGCTGTCTTTTTGCACCAAACATTTATTCTTGTTATGTTTTGAAATGTGCTTCAGATCCAGATGAGGTGATCTACGATGATGTCCCCAGAGAAAACTCGGACTCTAACACAGGTTTGAACTTTCTTTTTCAAGTTCAGCATGAAGCTTCCTCTCTTTAACTTTGCAGTAGGCAGTACGGCTTCTTTCATTTCCCCGACTTGCTGTGATTCCTTAAAAATGTGTTTTTTCTCTTATTGCCGAAACAATAGGATTCACAAGCTTCTATATATCAAATAGCACTTTTTGTGTTTTAGTTTCTATATGCAGCATGTTACATTTAAAGTTCATTAAAGTGACCTGTTTTTTTAATCAAAAGCCCAATAAACTATGATTTGGAATGTTCTGAACAGAAAGTGAAGTTACAGAAGTTATGCATTCTTGTCCGCTTTTTTGTCCTCCACACAGATCCAGATGAGATGATCTATGATGATGTGGAGCTCGGCGAGGAGGGCGGCTGCAGCAGCTCCCTCGATAACGGCTGGAGCTCGAGTGAGTTTGAAAGCTACGACGAGGCGAGTGACGGGGAGGATCGTCCTGAGAATGGTCTGCCCCATGCATTCATGAGAGGAAAGCCGCCACAGAGGAAAATGCATGTGAGTATAACAATCACCTTTTCCTTTCCACTTTTCATTTCCTGCCGGTAATTGAGACCTTTGTCTGTTTGATAATCAATTTTTTTCATATTTGTTCAGTTCTATCTTTATATATCCTTTACATGAAGGTTTAGTAGGCACATTTCCATCATATGTAATCATTTAGATGTAGAAATGGGTTTATTAATGTGTTAATGGAATTGATTAATCTCCACTTTGAAAAATTGATGCCTATCCTTTAATCTTATCTATTCATTTTCACTTACCCAAGAGACTGACTGAAGCTTTCTGGAGCATAGAGTAGGGCTACACCGCTTCACCCGTACCTGTTGATTCATCCTGCTGGTCAGCTGGAAAAAGACAAATCTGACCATTTGGAAAATCTTTCTAGTTGTTGCTTTTCTGTGTTTAAAAAAATAATAGTAATTTATTACAAAATGAAAGTTGAGTCTACTAAGATAGTGTTTTTTGGGTTTAAACATCATGAACCTCTCATTTTTATTCAAGGTTAACTTATCGTAAAAACCGCATGGAGGAGAGAGGGGAGAAAAAAATGCATGATGCCTCAGAAATAAGTCGCTGAAGCCCAGTTATTAGAACAAGTTGTATCTAGATTGAAATTTTGGTTTTATTTTATTCTAATCTATAAATATAAACTGATTTTTGCTTTTTTTAATCCCTCAAATCAGGACAAAACAAGAAGTGCACTTCTCACAATAGGCGTACTGGAAAATGTATATATTTTTTTATTTTGTCCCATTTTCTGTGATGCATTTAAACAAATCAATATTTATGGAGAAAACTAAAGCAAGTGAAGAGACCAAACCACTTGAGTTTCCCGACACCGTGAGCTGCAACCCAACTCTAAAACCATGACCAGTAATCCTTGCTTTGCTTTTGTTTAGCTCTCTCAAGATCTGACACGCTTGAAAGAACACTATGAGAAAAAGATGAAAGAGCTAATGGCAAGTACAGTGGGAGCTGTAGAGCTGCAGCAGTTAAAACAGAAACACGAGCAGAAGGTAAACCTAGGCTCACCTCATGTGTCTGTGCTAGATTAAAACAAACTAGTCCCAACCCCTTTGACTCTCAATCTGGCTAACCCCACTGACCTGGTACCTTCATCCTGGTTTGGTGTTTAATATTTTTGGTGGTGGTACTGGTGAAGGGTTAGCATCCAGTCGTTGTACTTCACCGCCTGCTTCATTGATATGTCTTTCGATTTCTTTTTGCACCAGAGGTTACAAAGGTTAGGATAGACTGTTTTCTAACATAGATGAGTTTAATTGACAGTGAACTGAGACACCAGCAACACGACCTTCACATACAGTGCCTTCCAAAAGTACTCATAGATTCTCATTACCAGCTCAGAGAAATTTGAGGAACCTTGTGTTTTTTTTTCCTCTCACAATTCACAGATATGTTTTACTTTTTCAAGCCTTTCACACAAAATTGTAGTCAAATACACTAGAGTTTAGAATTGTAAAGTGATAAGATGTAAAAAAAAGAAAAGAAAGAAGTATGAGTACTTCAGAAAGGCATAGCAAATCGTGGAATGAGATACTGCAGAACAAGTTTACTGCAGTCAAACTCTCACATCTTACATTTGTCACTTGGTAATAAAATCCAGATTTTATTTTTTGCTGAAGTCTCAGTTGCTGCCATTCTTTGATTGTTTTGTCCCGTACATCTTGATCTGCACTCTAACCCTCTCCCGTTGTAGCTCAGCCGCTGTATAGCTTTAGGTTTAAAAAAAAAAGTGAACTAAACATCACCTTAGACAGAGCTCTGATGGTGTAGAAAACCAAGTGAGAGTTAATGCTGAGATGTAACTTATAGCGTTTTCCTGTCATTCAAGATGCAAAAGCTGGTGAAGGCAGCTAAGGAAGGGACGAAAGACGGGCTTGAGAAAACTAAAGCTGCGGTGAAGAGGGGACGTTCTTTCATCAAAACAAAGTCATTCTGTCAAGGTGTGTGATTACTTTGCAGAACCACACAGCTCTACCATCCTGTCAATAAAATGAGTTATTGTTTTAATGTTTTAGAGAGAAAGTTGGCTTGCTTTGAGGATGAGTCTGAGGTCTTCATCGAGGTGGACTGCTTTAACGTTGAGCCTGTGCTCCCGCCAACTCCAGAGGGTCTCTCGCAGCAGCAGGAAAGGACTTTCCATAGGAGTCTTTGAAGCTGCAAAAGTAGGAAACCGTGTTTAAAATCTAATGCTTTTGTATTTTCTATCTGCAGCTTGTGCGACGATGTATATTGGGCTCTGTATTAGATAGTGAGAAGAACTATCTCGATGCTCTCAAAAGGATTTTAGAGGTGTGTAAGTACAGCTGGACTAATGTGACGCCTTTATTTTGAAATGGTGGTTATTACAGGTTATGTGTGTACGTATCTTTTCAGCAATACGAGAAACCCCTTTCGCAGATTGAGCCCAGGCTGCTCAGCGACAGGAAGCTGAAGATCATCTTTCATCGTGTGCGGGAGATCCTGCAGTGCCACTTCCTGTTCCAGATTGCACTGGCAAGCCGTGTGTCCGAGTGGGACAGCCTGGAGATGATCGGGGATGTTTTTGTGGCATCGGTAAGAATTAATCTGCATATTAAACACTTATCTCTGCATATTAAACACTTATCATAAACATAAATGATAAATCAGTCGAGGTAATCTTTGTTTTTCTATGAAGATTTTTTATACTTTAAGCTCTTCTTTTTCAAATAAAGCTAAATTTAAAAAAATCATTTCAAATTGTGTCATGGATGAAACCTTCAGTCACTCAGGTGCTTTTGTAGGCATTTTCATAAAAAAATTATTTAAATGTAAACATGGAAAGATTGAGAAATATACCAATATACCCGTGATGTCGGTAACTGGATGATAAGAGATGTTTATATATTTCTAATATAAACACGATGAGATCAATTTTTGGAAACAGCTGTAAAATATTAAATGCATTTTAGAGTAAGATACAACTTAACTTTACATACACATTCTCAGTTTCTTGTTTGATTGCCTAATCAATATCTGTCTGCAACTACAAGTTAATACTTAATTTATATACATTCATGTTCAATTTTTGTTCCCATACAGTTTTCTAAATCTATGGTTTTGGACGCCTACAGCGAGTATGTTAACAACTTCAGCACAGCGATGGCAGTTGTAAGGAAAACGTGTGCCTCTAAACCGGGCTTCCTGGAGTTCCTCAAGGTTTGAAAGCCTGACCTCAAGTAACAAGTGTTGTGTTTTGATTGAAAGCCTTTACAGTGTATTTGACTTGTTCCATCTGTATCAAAGCTTCTTGCAGATATTCTCTCTAACTTGCACAGTATAAAACAAAGTTATTTGTGTTATTTTATACACACTTATATGTAATATTCTTATCTGCATTATAATAACAGTTGTGCTTATGTGCAGCATCGCCAAGAATCCAGCAGTGACCGCATGACTCTTTATGGCCTGATGATGAAACCCATTCAGAGATTCCCACAGTTCATTTTGCTCCTTCAGGTAATAAACAGAACAACTGGTTATGCATGCTCTCACCAGCAGAGGGAGTGGGAAACTTTCTAATTAATCCCGTTGTTTTTTTTTTGGTTCTCACAGAGAGGGAATTGCTCTCTGTGGATAGGGTTTTCCTTTTCTTTCAACTTTGCTCTCCTTTTGCCCTAGATTTTTTTTGTCTGTGTCTTTTCACAAAATTAAAGACCTATTTTTTTTCTTTCAATTGTAAAAGTTAATGTGAGTACCAGCAAAATAATGACATTGTATAACATTGGAAATATCCACATAAAGCTGGAAAACTAATGATTGTTTACCAGAGCCTATTGGTCTCCAGTGTTAATGCTGTATTCCTCTCATCCTCATCAGGACATGCTGAAGAACACACCGGTGGGCCATGCAGACCGTCTCCCCCTGCAGATGGCTCTGACTGAGCTGGAGACCTTGGCCGAGAAGCTCAATGAAAAAAAGAGGGAAGCTGACCAACGCTGCGAGATCCGTCACATTGCAAAGGCCATGAATGAACGCTACCTTAATAAGGTCTGGATTTTGTAGGCTTTGGTGCAGGGTTGTTCATAAGTCAAACTTCAAATAGATCAGAAAACATTGTTACCATATTTTTCTCTGTCATCTAGAACAGACAGTTTAAATGAAACCTTGTTAAAACTTTGTTTGGCCTTCGAGGTATCTACTTGTTCTCTCTTGCAGTGTAACCCTCATAGATGTCTGATCATATCACAGGCAGACTTTTCTTTTAAATATCATTTCAAATCATTTTACTTCCTCTGATTTTATTTTTTCTAAACTAGCCACTGATGATTATAATGACCGATTTTGGGTGTTCTTTCCTGGGTGACAGCGTCCACATCAGAGTGGTGTTGTCTCTGCAACCTGGTAGCATTTAGTATGATGCTGGCTGAAAAAAGTTACGATTTTTCCATTCCGATCAACCTGCAGGTTACCTTGGCGATTTTTTTTTTAATGTTTTGCCTCAGGATCTTATCGGTGCTTTAGATTTTTGCTTTATTTAGTGTATTGTGTTAGACATGTGCATATAATCCAAACAGTCCCCTTATTGTCATTATTTGTCTGTCTGTTCCACCTACTCTGGCTTCTGTGCTAACTCATGTTTACAGGACATGGAGTGTGGGCTTGTTGACTTTTAGTGCTCACAGGCTTTAATTACTCTGAATCATAGTTTTTATATTCTGTCATCCATAATTAGCACTTTAACAGTGAAGTCTAAAGAAATGTGAAAAACAAGGTTCAAATTCACTCACTGTGAAATTAAGGACTTTTATTATGTTTTTCATCACTCTAGCTTCTGAGTAATGGTAGCCGCTACCTGATTCGCTCAGACGACATGGTGGAGACTGTTTACAATGAGCGTGGTGAAATCATCAAAACGAAAGAGCGACGTCTCTTTCTGCTAAATGATGTTCTGATGTGTGCCACGCCCAATATCCGGTAAGGGAGATATGAACCCTTTCAATAGAAATGTGATTTAATACTATTGTAAGCTTTGAAAATTAGACCATGTGTTTTCCCTGTTGTATACGTTTCAAATAAAAATTTTCAGCTTAATTTTCTCTCCACATATTCTTGCGTGTTGTCACTTTATCACAGTACTGGATGGAAATTTTCCTTCCTTCCTGTACATGTTTCTTTTTTTTCCTCACTTATGACATTTGCCTTTCCTTTTTAATCTCAACAGATGCCAGGATGGCAGTGGGAGTGGCAGTGGAAATGCTCCACTTGACCAGAAGTTTCTCCTGAAGTGGAGTGTACCTTTAAACTTTGTGGAAGTGCTGGAGTTTGGATCCAGTGAGGAAATGGTCGATAACAGTCGATACCCTGCTCCTCACTCTGGGGAGAAAGTGGTGATCAACGCTAAGCCAAGTACGAAACACAATGTTCCTCTTAACTTGTTCTTACCGTTGGTCTTCCAATCACCTTCCTTCTATTTTCTGATAATACCTGGTTTCATTTATTAATATATGCAAAGGTTGTTTTTTTAATTTTATCATTTTTAAACCTCTTCTGTGGATTTTCAAGAAGACCCTCCAGAAAGTGCAAGAGTGACTGTAGTTTTCTTTACTTATATGTAGCATGGAAACATAACACAGTACTGGAATGTCCAACATCTGTTGCTGCACACTGCTCCTCAGCTTGTCTAAAGAATGGTTCTATATTTCTGATTACAAAACCACCAATGGTGATGCTTTCTAATGAAACAGAATAACTAGTATTGCTTACATTAAGATACCGTGGATCCTCGCCTATTTACAGTTCAGTGTTTTATGTGGATATAGCAGGTGTGGAAGGTATTGGTTCTGCTGCAGACATCCAGAGTTCAAGACCCAAGCTTGAGACCTTTCCTGTATGTCTACTGCCCTTTTCTCTCAGCCCATTTCCTGTCAGTTGGCTGTGAGTGAAGGCCACTACTGTCGCCAATCTTTTTCTTTTTTTTTTAACCCTTGCTAAATTCAGACTCTGAGTGTGTGCTTTTCTCTCTCTCTCCCTCTCTCTCTGTCTCCTCTTTAGCCGTTTGGTTTGCTGGCTACTGAGTCCAGTGATTTCAGTCTTTCCACTGAGTTCTCTGCTATGCCAAACAGCTGCTCAGCCACTTTTAAAAGACCCAGATCAGAGAAAGAGGCATAAAGAGTGTATTATTTTGTGGTTTTGGTACAGTAGTTTTTATTTTTGATATTCTCTGTGGTAAGTTGCTAACTGCTTTGATAAATAGCTACGCATGGTCTGTCTAGCAGAGGTCAAAGACGCTTACTTTTACTGTGGTACCAGGCTGGAATTGCTACCTTTAAATTATACACTGCCTCTTTCAGTACACCCACGTTCCAACGTTTAAAGAGTTTCTCTTGTAGTGTTACCTAGCATTCAGTCTTTTCTGCCATATGTGATATTTATCTTCTATTAAAACTCTCCAGTGACATTGAGCATGGGAGTACAAATTCATCTGTTTTATTACCTATGATTTTCAAATGTGTGCCAAGCATTTGTATTCACCCCCATTTTATTCTAATAACCCTAAATGAAATCTATTCCAACTAGTCACCTTCAGAATTTCCCTAATTAATAAATCCAGCCATTCTTCGTGGTATTTAATATCAGTATAAAAAGGGAACCTTCTAACACATGGATGAAGGTACTGTGGTAAGAAGCTGAGACAGTTTATCATCCTTTACACATATTCCTCTTGGTGTAATGTTATGGTGGCACCATTAGCCTGTGGAGATGTTTCTTTTTTTATTGGAAGGAACAGGGAGGCTGGTCAGTTGAACTGTTCACAGATGCTCTTCATCCAGTCTGACTGCATTTAAGCCATTTTAAATAATTGTTTAAATATTTAACTTTAATTTCAGTCGTGTGTGACTCTACACTGGTAACAATATATCCTTAAAAGACTTAATAGATATAACTGCAGTGAAAGATGGTTCTAAAAAGGAACGTCAACACATTTGAGTTTTATTAAAAAATACTTTGAAAACCATTTGTCATTTTCCTTTTATGTACTAGTTTGTGGTCATGTGCCCCATAAAACCACAGTAGCACATTGAGGCTTCTGGTTGTGCCATAAAATGTGTTCTTGGCGCTGTACAGCAAACTTTTCTGTTTGGTTTAAAGCCATCTTTAAGTGTGTGTACTTCAAATGTGTGTTTTATTCTTTCATTAATATGTGGAAAGAACAGTTGCTCATCTGTTTTGTGCCAAAAAACACCTCTGGCACCTGAGGACTGTGAAAATATTCTCCGACATGTGATGTAATTTCGTTGTCATGTCTTTCTGCACTGGCACCATCTAAAACTGGTCATTTAAAGTCACAGTTTCCTGCTGTGCTCACACCCAGTGTGTAATTTGTAGACAGTTTGCTTTTTGGAAGTTTGTTACTTCATAAATGGCTGGGTTTGCTATAAACATGCTTTTACTGGTGCTTTGTTTGCACGTTTTGGTATTCAGCACTTGGACAAAGAGCCATTTAGAAACCTAGATCTGAATGTGGATCACACATTCACATTACATAAAGGTAATTTGTATCTCTATATCTTATTTTTATATAGATAATTCAGTTCTAAAAAGCAAGAACCCATAAAAAGTCATGGATTCTGTTACAAAACAATAAATGATTTATTTATATTATAAATGCCTCAAGCTCTGTCAAAATTAAAGCTGATCGTTTACCCGTAACTTAAACTTGAGCACAATTCAACTGTTAAATTAGATCTGACAGTATATAATTTTATATGCAGTACCAGAGAGTAATATGTCTCAAAATGTCTACATTGTTTAAATGTATTCTATACAGCAGTGTGTATATTTTTTGAGGTATATGTTTTAAAAAAAAAGGCTGCACCACGCTCATTGTGAGATACTTGGAATAAAAAGGAAAAGATGATTCAAAGTGACATCCAAAACCAATCTTTCGGCCCCTGAAAGCCAATATGTGCAATGTTGTGTCCTTGTGAACAAACAGTGATGTGAATGACAATCCAGGCAAGTTAGTAAAACTGTCACTGCAGCCTGTGGGAAACTGTTTGCCCTTTATTGATCTTTGTCCTATTTCTAACTGCTGCTCCCATTCTTACTCTTTGTTTCGCCGAGTGTCCACTCTTTGCTAAGGGAACTATTGAGAACTGAAACAGTTGCCAAATCAATACTGTTGCCAGTTCCTGAACATGGATTATTCTTCTTCTCCTTTTTTTGTTTACTGTTTCACTCAATGTCCACTGAATTTATTTGGGGTATTTGAAACCATTAAGTTTTCTCTTCTTTTCATTTATAGACAAACTTTACATGGGCCCCGGTCAGCTGTACCAAGACCTGCAGAACCTAATCCATGATCTTGGTTTGGTCAACCAGATAGCTGGTATGATTGGCAGCCTCAAAGGGAACTACCAGGTACGGCATACCTGTACTAAACTCAAACATAAAGTCAGATCAGAGGCAGTCTCTTTAATATATTACCCACATACCAAAGCGGAGCTAACTTTGTCAACACATTTTCATTTTGGAATGTTTTTTTAGACATGTTAGTTTTAGTCTAGAACTTGCTACATTTCATTGCTATGCATTGTTTGCATGGTAAAATAATAAAAAAGTGTAATGGGGAAATATATATATATATATATATATATTTTTTTTTTTCTCACAGCACTTTCAAATCTCTGGAATCTCTAGAGTTCCACTGATTGTAATTACTTTATTTTCTGTGAGGGTTTTTAAGTCAGGTTTAACTTTTTAAAACAGAACAAGAGGATATAAAGTTGACATTTTAAACAGCTTTTACATTAACAGTGGAGTAGGAATCAAACTTGTCTCTGTATTCCCTGAAAAATATTTATCCATACCTTTTAATAAACTCTACAAAAACCTGCCAACATTTCCAAATCACGAATGAACCTTGATAGATGGAGATTGCAGCCTAAAAAGTGCAAAGCAGAGCAACTTCACTGCACCTTCCTCTGCCTGTATTAATTGCACCTTGTTTTCTCTTGCAGTTTGACTAATTCTTTGACAAGTTGAAGAAAATAGAGCTTCCTTTTGCAGACCTTCTGAAGTTTCATGTGTTTACTCTTTATTTAACACATGTTTAATAATACAATTTAACCTACCGTATTTTCCACACTATAAGGCGCACCGGATTATAAGGCGCACCCTCAATGAATGGCCTATTTTAAAACTTTGTTCATATATAAGGCGCACCTCATTATAAGGCGCATAGAATA
>CAEGAF010090255.1:0-22892 GCA_903067075.1 Micropoecilia bifurca | reverse complement strand
TCTCACCCGGAACGATAGCTGGAGATTGGCACCAGCAGCCCTCACGACCCCAAAAAATGAATGGATGGATGGATGGATGGATGGACAGACGTAAGATTCGTAACAAAAAAAGAAAAACAAAACAAACTTTAAACACGTTATCCTGAGGAGGGGAAAACAGCTCAATTAATACTGTATGTTTACAGTTATTTACTGTTAAGAGACCTTAAAATACCATTCATCATCTTGGGTTTTAAAAAAAAGACTTTTACACATCATCACAAAAATGGATCCTCTGTTCCCTTTGGGAGTTAGAAGACGGTGACCTGACTCTCTCGGGGAATAAAACCGAGTTCTCAAACACGCAGAAGAAACGATAGCGCTATTACAGAGCCAAAATAAAACACAGAAGGCTACCTCATCCCAAGCTAGTGGGCATTTACAATATTGGTCTTTGATTTGGAAAATATGGCAGCTTTCAGCACAGGGTGACATGACGGTGCCATGAGGCCACAAAAAGGCGTTTGCCTGTTGTGCACCATCTGGGCTCCTCATTGCCTACTTGCATGTCCAGTGCATGTGAACAGACACATAAACACTGTAACCAGACGTGGCTGTTCTCTGTGTATGACATGGAAACTGGCACACCTTATGATTCGGCATTAGATTAGCGAGGTTACTTCAGTGTTTTTGAGGAAGTCTGGGCTGATTTGACTTTAGATCAACATTTAGGAGCATCTATCTTACAGAATCAAACATCTAGTTTGATCAAATCATGAATCCAGAGAAACCCCTATGAGTTTATAAAGTCTTATTCTTACTAAACATAAAGAACCAATAGCCGTAGTTCTATACTTTTATTTTTCTCTTGCTCTTCTTTTGTTATTTTGTCTGTATGTTGTCTAGCATGTGAAGCACTTTGAATTGCCTTATTGCTGAAAGTATGCTATATGAATCAAATGATCTTACCCTACCTTGTCTGGCTAAAAAAATCAATCTAATCTATCAAGTTTTGTATCCTGTGATAAATTTAAAAATAAAAATGACATTCTGCAGAAGCGGCTTTGCTGCGGGAGTGGGACAGTGTGTTTGGGTTTTGTCTCGGTTAACAATGAATGTCCTGTAGATACAGTTCCACCACAGAAATGTATGCACTCTTGCGTTTTATCTTTAAATGGAAGAGTGTGAATAACACATTCATATAAATCTAAACGCATCCCTTCATCTTCACCCCTCCATTAAAACTTCCATGTGTTCCCTCTTGTTCTTGTGGGATTCCTCTCCCTCCTCCTTGTGGCCCCACTGTACGCCACTCGGAGGTGCTCACAGACTTCCTCTTTCGGGAGAGAAAAGAAAAAAAATCAAGCCGTCTATAGTCAACATAACTCTAGATGCTGGAGCTAATAACTCGTCATCGAACCAGCGAGGCGAACAATAACGACACTCTGTGTTTCCTCTGGACTCGAAACGAGCTGTAGGACGAAATGTCACACACTGTCTTCCTCCGACGGAAGCAAATATGTTGGGCTTCCTCCGGCCGGCGGAGCTACGTTTCAGCACCGCGGAGCTGTCCGCCGGCCAATGGAGGAGCGGGGAGGCAGCGGCTCTCTGCCGCTGCTGGAGGCGGAGGACGCGAAACAAGATGGACTTTCCGCGTGTTTCATGGGTTATGTGTGATGGGATGGAGACATGAGAGAAAGTGTGCTGTCTGTCCCTGGCGTTTCTCAGTCGGTCTCACTCTGTGACATGAAGTCGGTGCGCGAGCCGCTGTTTGCTCTGGGTTGGAGCACAAAGGACCGTATTCTCTATATTTCTCTATTTATAGACCCTCTTCCCTCGGTGGAATGTACCACTGGCTCTTCGCGTGAGGAAGAGGGGGAGAGAAAACGGTTCGGTTTATAAATAGTGAGCTTAAAGCGCCCCCTCCAACCCCCCCCAATTCACTCGAAACTCCCCGCCGCCCTGGCAAGCAGTGAGCAGGTCCAGTCCGTTTAAACCGAGAAGACACCCATACCAAGTCCTCAATGCAAAAAAATAAAAAAATAAAAAAATAAAAGGGTGCCAAGAAGCTGGGACGGAGGAACGTGGGTGTAAATAGACAGTGAACGCTGTTGCTCTCTCTCTCTCTCTGTCTCCTGCTCTCTCTCTCTCCTCCTCCTCTCTCACCCCTCTCTTCTTTCCTCTCTTTCTTTCTCTCTTTTATGAAATCAATGAACGAGTTATTGGGTAAGACATAAATACAAGGAATCAAAGCCTCCATCGGGACCAACTGGGCACTGCGCGCGTATTTTTTTTTAATTTTTTGATATGAGTCTTCGTCGCACGCTACATGTGTTTTCCAATCATTGTAAATACTGGCTTTGATAGGACGAGAGCGGACCCTCTCTGGCACGACTTGGTCTCGGAACCCAATTTTTCTTTTTTTTTTTTTTTTTTTTCCTTTTTTTTATACTATTTTATCTTTTTCCTTTTCTTCTTCTTCTTCAAAAAAAAAAGAGAGAAAACGATTCCACCCCCACCCCCCCCGTCGCCGTCTGCCGCCGTCGTCCTGTACCTCTACCCAACTCTCACCGCGGCAGGTCCGAAGATGGCAACTTTAACCAACGGGCAGGTGGACGGCGCGGTGCACGGCGTCGGTGTCGTGTCCGCCAGCACGAACGGGCTCGTGAACGGATTAAGCCACAGCCCGGCGGGATGCCCGGCCACCATACCCATGAAGGACCACGATGCCATCAAACTCTTCATCGGCCAGATCCCCCGCAACCTGGACGAGAAGGACCTCCGGCCCCTCTTCGAGGAGTTCGGCAAGATTTACGAGCTCACTGTGTTGAAGGACCGCTTCACGGGCATGCACAAAGGTGGGTCCGACTCCCCCCGGTTCCCCCCCCCCCGAAGGCTCCGGCGAGAAGTGGGGGGAGGAATCTGGCACACATGACGCACGGATGGGGGACGATTAGTGCGCGAATGTTGTGCAAATTGAATGAGTATTTTTTTTTTTTTTGGTGGGTTTTGTTTTTAGGGATTTTTTTTTTTTGTTTGGCGGCAAATGACAGATGTAGTTTTTTTTTTTTTTTTTTTTTTTTTTCCGACCTGGCGCTGCTCTTCACAGTCACCTTATTGTGCAGAAACATCACGAGAGTGGCCCGGAGAGGGAGTCACGACAGCAAGCGTTATAGAGAGAATGGATTATGTTTGATTAGCAGAACAGTGCCGCTCTTGCTGCCTGTTACACTACTGGTGTGCGTGAGAGTGCGTGTGAAAAAGAGGGGGCGGGGGGGTGGACGGGTGCACGTGCGTATGAACGTGCAACAGCATCGAGAGTGGGCCCATGAATATACAACTGTGGGGGGGAATTAAGAGACAACTGTACGTTTTTGCTTTGTTCTCTTTATTTCGTTGCAATGCTGAGTACTATTTTCATCTTTATCTACAAACTGCTGTTAAAATGTTTCCTCAAATTCCAAATGGAATGTATTACAGAGTCATTTTGGGCTTTTGTTTGCAGAAAATTACAAGCGGAAATGAGAAAAGGCTCGTCTTTTAGAGCTCAGTGAAAACAACAGCTGGTGGTGTTTGAACGACACCGTTTCCATTTAGGAAGAGACTCGATCAATCTTTTCAGTCACTGCTTCAATGCCTTGTCTCATACATGATTACCTAAACCCTGTCCTGTTTTGTTTACATCATCTAAGAACTCCGCTGAGTTTATTTAACTTTACCCCATTTAGGTTTTGGTCATACAATTTAGACCACAATTTAAAAGCTGCACCTTCAGAACAGCAAAGATTTCATGATCGGTTATTAAGTCCTTTCATTTTGATGCTAGAGAAAAGTGCCGGAGAGACCGATGCTTTCTCCAACTGTGTGGCGAATGAAGTAATGCAGCTCTGCCCGTCTCCCATCTGCTGCTGCACACTGCAGATCAGTTGTCTGAAAAAGCTGCTATGTTTTTCTCCCACTTACTACAAACATGGGTTTGTCTATTTGGAAATATTTCTGTTTCTGAAACACATGGCCAGCTGTTTTGTTTAAATTAAGAGTATCAGCTAGGGATGCATGATGGGCTACGGGTGACATGGTGAAGATTTTTATCATAATGGCAATACAAGTAACGGTTAAAAAAAGTATTCACAAATTCATCAGGCTTTTAGGTTGTGAATATATTGTGTAAAATGAGCATTTTACAAAAAGAAAAATCTTCTGAAAATGATTGTTTTTCAGAGTAAAAAAAAAGTACATCGCAATTGTCCAACCCTACTGTAACTGTTATAAAATTACACCTAACAAGTTTAGTATGTCTAAAAAAATTGTGACAGCAAATCTGCTACCAGAGCTGATAGCCTGACTAATGAACCAGTTATGGCCATGTTGGTATCTAACAGAATGGTAAAAAAGGAGTTATTCCTAGTTTTAGCTTTAAACCTTTTCCAATCAGCAAACAGAGACTGGAATGTAATGACATGTTCTAACTTTTCTCACTTTTTGTCACATATGTAGAGATCCAGGTTTCAAAACTATTCACATTGGTTTCTTTATTTTTTAGGAGGAGTGGGGTTTCTGTTTGACTTGAAGATAGACATTTAGTTTTTCCTCTAAAAACAGAAAATACAGGTGTAATAGTTACTTTTCCTGATCATTTTTAATAATCAAATTTTCAGCTACAGTCATTATTGCCATCAAATCCATCATTAAATTTAGTGTAACAGTGACTCGTGGCCTTTTTAGGAGTGATGTAACAGTAGTGGTTCACAAAGTTTGGGTCCAGTCTCCATGTTGGATCATAAATTAGTAGGTTAATGAAATCATCTACAGAAATCAAATTAACCAACAAAAACTATTGGTAAAGGCATGTTTATTAAATAAATGTTCCAAGCAATGAACAGTTATATTTAGCAATATGCTGTTTGTTAAATGTGTTAACATTTAGCTCTTGTGTTAAGTACATTCAGCGTAGCCTACCAATAATATTCATTGAAAACTAGCATCTAATATGAACATCGGTGCTGTGACCCTCTGGTTTAGTAATTAACGACAGTAGTAAATTCTTCCTTTGAAAGGAAATGCAGATCTATTTATATATTTCTGCATTTTAGGCTTTCTGGCTATGCACAGCCATAACTGGTTTACTTCTGTAATTTATATCCTATGACTATTTTTATCTCCGTTTGCTAATCAGAACAGATAATATGCAAAAAGTTTTACTCAGACAGGCTTTTTAAAATCAATATCAATGGACCATTATCCTACAAGAGTGATGATTTAACTCTTTTTTATTTTTCTCCCCCAAGGGAAGGGTTATTCTTTGCAAATGGCCATCTAATGTGAGGTCACTAATTGATCTGCTGTACCTGAAAAACATCTCCCAGAGGAGTACAGAGCTCGAAGAATGAGCAACCACACTGTACAAAGTTCATTTTGGATTGGATTACATTTTTAGCCATTAAAGGTTTTTGCATTTGAGTCCAGCGTCCTCGTTTAGAATTGTAACTTTAGTAAGTAAATTATAATCCTATTTTGGTAACAAATCTAAGAGAGCATGTAGATTGGAAATTAAAAGAATAAATTGTCACGTGTAGAGCAGAAAGTGGTAGGGTTGAAACATTTACATGATTGAATGTACCATCCATCCATCCATTTTCTTTTGCACCCTTGTCCCTTGGAGGGGTCGGGAGGGTTGCTGGTGCCTATCTCCAGCTGGCGTTCCGGGCGAGAGGCGGGGTTCGCCCTGGACAGGTCGCCAGTCTGTCGCAGGGCAATTGGTACATTTCTGAATGTACCAATTTAGACAAATTTAAAGTACTGTTTTTGAGAACGTTTTAATGATTTAAGTTTGCATCCAAGTTTGAATAGTTCACTGACAGTGCTAAATACTAAAGGCAAGCTAACTAGCAAGCTAAACATTGTAATTCTGAGTTAGCTGCTGCTAAATAATTCCATTTCTGTGTTTGTCATGGATTAGCTTTAGTTGCTATGTTGCATGATTCGATTTTAAAAAGTTTGCATCCGACCTTAATGTCTAGCAACAACAGGAATGATAAACAGCATTGCTAAGTTGTTCTTATCAGGACGAAGGTTTGAATCCTCTGCTGTTAGAATGGATTCAAAAAGTTTGTATTCAGCTGTAGCTAGCTTAGCAACAATACTAAGCTTAAGTCAAACTTGTAGGCAAGTTTAGCTTCTTAGCTAGTGGTGCTAATCTTCTCCGTAGCTGTTATGGAAAAGATTTCACTTTCTACTATAGGACATATTTTAAAGTCTTCCACTTGAAGTGTGCTAGCTGCTACAGATATTTTCTTCACATATTTTGATCAAACGTCTCCCCAAATAGAAGTCATGCAAATAGTTAATATAAAACTGTAGCAGCTTGTTTCATCGTTGTGATGTTTAAGCTTTCTCTGTCCAATATAGAAAATGTGTAACATCAACCATGTGTTAGGAATAGATTATGATATCCAAACAATTTCAGACGGTTGAGATTGTGTGCAGGCATAGCAAGAAACCAAAGAGGTGGGAGAAGGTGCATGCAGAAATGTGGGGAGGGGGGGGGATCTTTTATTAATAGTCCAGCTGTAGTAGCGACTCCCTCTTGGATGGTTAATCACCAGCGGCCCCAGAACTATAGGCATTGCTCGCCAGCTGATTCTAAGAACTGTCTTTTTGCCGCGATATACAGCCCTGCTTCCCAGGCTGGGGCCCCCGCTTTCATTAGTGAGCCCCCGCTGCGCACATATTTTAACTAGCTGGAGGCTCTATACTCCTTTAGCTTGCCACCTCGCTGGCTGACTGCAAGCTGTTTGAAGGCCGTGGTTCCTTCACTGCCTCTCAACACCTTCCCGAGGTTCCCGTGGTAGATTTCCAAATTAGCAGTAAAAGACAGCACGACCCGCACATTACAGGCAAAGTGACTCACCGCGCGCACTTCGGTCATATGGCTTTATTAAAGTCTTTCGCTGAATAATGTACACCAGGTAACAAAAGAGGTTGAGAGTAAATGAAGTAGAAGCAGAGTTCAAAGTCTTTGTCAGAAATATCGGTTTTCAGTGTCATTAAAAACATAGGTGCGTTTTTGTCAATTTTATGCTTACGCATTGGTTCCAACCAAGAAATTTAGCCTTTATTTGGTTTTTTTGTTTTTGTTTTTTTTTACTCAACTTCACTTTCACTTGGCTTTTTTATATTATTTGCCTTTTTTTTTTTTTTTTTTCAAACCCTGTTACGGAGCGCAGACAGTATAACTGAGGGCATGATGACCCTTTAAGGTGCGATGTGCTCCATTGGAGTGAAGTCTGTAGGACTACTCACCAGAAAGCCCCTCCTATCATCCTCCCCTTCATTTTCCCCCTTTTTCATTAACTCTGCTCAACAGTGTTCACTCTTTTCTTTTCCCTCTCTTTCTGTGTCTTTAAATCATGTGCCGGTGTGGCGCCCGTTCAGTTGCTTCACGGTGCTTCGTAATGGCTGTGGCAGTCTCTCCGTTGCTGCCGGGGATCGGAGATGCTCGCATGAATTTTCTTCACGGTTTTGTTTTTATAACAGTTTTGTATCTTGCAACTTGCGGTGACTGACTTTTGTTAGCTATATCGTCTCTCATCTTTTGTGTAATGAGTTCATTTAACTTTATTGTAAGTTTTATGAAGAAACTTTGTTTTTTAAAAGCTATTGGACGAGTCACTGGGATCAAGACATACCAAGGTTCGGTGGAATTAAACTTTTAAAATAATTAAAATGTTCTGTCCCTAAAGCTTGAAGTCGGAGAAAGTGACCAAAGTTTTTTTTTCTACAACTTGAAGCTTAAAGTCAGCTGACTTGCAGAATTAAGGCAAAATGAGTTACTTGAAAATATTTGGGGTATGGACTTAAAATGTTGTTTTGCAATGATGGGTAAAGTGACAGAAATAGTTTTAAAAATTCATCAAAATTTATTTCTAGCTCTAACTCAATAACCAATTTTTAATCTAAGCTCCAGAAAAACAAACACTGCTCTCAGAAATGTCTCGCTTTCCATGTCTAAGTTAAATGATCCCTCCACTGCTCAATGCTAGCACCACCCATTACTCTTGTCCTTAAAGTAGCTGAGTGCAGACTGGCTTAGCAGATAGCCTGACTACTTAACCAGCTAATATTAGCTTCTTGTGGTTGTTTTAGTTGGTAAAAAATAATAATAGAAGTTGTTCTTCTTCTTTTGAAAACAATGTTTCTTCTATATTCTTTTGGAATATAGAATCTATATTCTTTTATATGTATATGTATCAAAATTGCAGTATTAGAAAACATGAACTTGGCTACTAATCATCGTGAGATATTATTTTAGGAGTAGACAGAATAATTGAATGAAAACAAATATGCATTTTTGTTTAAATTCTTGTGTAAATACTGTGAAATCTATCCCTATCTTATGATACCGTAAAAATTTCATATCAGCATTTAATGTTAATGCTTCCTCTGAAGAAATAGACCCCTATTATGGCCATTGTCAGTTGTGCATGTGGTACTATTGCCATAACCCTCCCCATAATGACTCTATGTATCACTTGTAATCTAGTCTTTAGGATTGTGTCTCTCGCTGGAATGGGTGTAGGGGAGGAGAGAAGCCGGGGGACGGGGGTCAGCTGAGCTTGATAGCGGGCGCCGGGACATCAGCGCGGGGCTACATCCTCTCAATGATTTTATTTCTCTCCCCTCTGCGCCAAGCCATGCTAATAGAGGCCATTTATAATGGTCACCGGCTGCTGCTGCTTCTGCTACCAAGCACAACGAGCCTGAGAAGCATGGCGAGCACAAAGAGCTGGGCCTTTCTCTTCTCACTGGCAAGGCAGCATGGGAGGTGGGGATCCGTTCAAAAGGAGTAGGTGCAGACATGATTGCCAGAACTATTCATCAGCCCGGATTTTATGTCGTAATCACTGCGGCAATTGAGCTGTGATGATATGGAGATGACATTTAAGAAGTGGAGCTACTTTTTTTTTTCTTTTTCATTTTTTACTGCCGTTGCGTCTTCGTGCAGCGTTTGCATTCCAAGTCAAACCTTTACCTTGAAACTTTTTTCTTTTTTTCTCCCCCCCTTCTTCTTCATTTCTAAGCAAATGCAAATGCAGCTGTCACCAAGACTGTTTTATAGCTGTTGCTTCATCTGGATGTAATTCAATTCAAGTAATGTATTTGTCCTTGGTCAAGCTAAATACGTTTGCAAGCAGCCTTTGCCATGGGTTCAGCCAGTTAAAGTAGTTAGAAAGCCAGAGAGTCCCTCAAAGTCAAAGCAGGTGTTGAAATCTCATTTGGAGTTGGTTCTAATCGTCCATTTTTGACGTGACGGGTGATAAAAGCAAGAAAAAAAGTGGGAGAGTAAGACCCGTTTCACATTTTGCCACCTGACAACCACAAACATCAATGTATTTTAAATGAGTTTACAGCAGAAAAAAGTGCAAATGTGTGTAATGTTAAGTGAAGTATAAGAATAGCTTGGTTTCAAAGTATTTTTGGTATAATTTTTTTTTTTTTTTTTGTATTACCAAAGCTTCTAGAATTAGATTTCGGTTTGGGCTTTGACTGGGCAATTCTAACACATGAAAATGGTTGAACTGGAACCATTCCATTTTAGCTGTGACTGTATTGTAAAAGTGGTTTTCTCTTTCAGTGTTGGAAGCATGTCCCAATTTCAAGAGTTTTGCAGACTTTAGTACTATTTTGCCATGATTACATTTTCATTTAACTCACCATCCCTCCTGCAAGAAGCTGACGCCACAATGCACACATGTTTTACAGTGTTGGTAGGCTTGCAGGTTTCTCCAACAAGCCTCAGAGGCCTACATAAAACAGTTTCATTATTAGTTAAGACGTTTTGGTTGTACTGGACTCTATTTTTAGATATTAGAGTAAAGGAAACTCAGTTAATGCTTACATTTCTTTAGATTTATAGTTGTAAAAAAAATTAAAAATGTGTTTTCATCCATTGTATATTCCTGCCCTACTTTGTGTAATTTAATCAGCTAAACTCAAGAACAGTAAATGTTTGTAATTATAATGTGACAAAATGTAGAAAGATTGAAGGGTTTGAATGCTGCGGGAAGTCAGTGTTATTGAAATGAAACAAGAGGATGCAGTTTATGGACCACTTCCAGTGCTGTTTAAATTCGCCCACAGTGCAGATGGTCTATGCTACAGATGGGGAGGCTATAATCAGTGCAGGTCATAAAGTGAGCTATGGTTCCCCCTCTAAACACTTTTTGCGTTGATATTTCAGCCTTTAACCTGAACATGTCAGGCAAAGCGCATACACAAAGGGAACAGATCGTCGGGCTCACTGCGTTCGCCGAGGCCAGGAAGTCACGATGCCAAGAACAGGAAAGAGTCATGCTGCGTCTTATTACAGGCAATTAGATGTTACAGGTTGCCGTCTGCAGCAGAAGAATAAGACGTCTCAAATCAGACCCGACTTTGAACAAAGAAAGAAGACAAGCTGGGTTGTGTTTTTTCGTCCTGCAGGTCTGCGTTAATGCAGCAGGAGTTTCGTTGGAAAAATTTCACTCGGGTTGCATCATCCCCTCGGTAGGATGATTCTCCCTCCTCCTCCTCCTCCCTTTCCTCCTCCTCGCCCGTTTGGCTTGGGATGCCTCTATGACTGATTGTTTGTGTGCGTGTACGCGCGCATGTGTGTGTGTGTTAATGCGCTCCTTCTATGCCTGGCCCAGAAAGCTCTGCACAGCTCAGTTCAGAAGTAAACTTTGTGACCTGCTTCTCCAGAAGATGGATCACAACAGATTCTTGAGGTTTTTGTCAGAAGCGTGTGACATCGCCCTTAGAACATCGCCATTAGAACATCGCCATTAGAACATCACCCTTAGAACATCGCCCTTAGAACATCACCCTTAGAACATCACCCTTAGAACATCGCCCTTAGAACTTCACCCTTAGAGCATCGCCCTTAGAACATCACCCTTAGAGCATCGCCCTTAGAACATCACCCTTAGAGCATCGCCCTTAGAACATCACCCTTAGAACATCACCCTTAGAACATCGCACTTAGAACTTCACCCTTAGAGCATCGCCCTTAGAACATCGCCCTTAGAACATCGCCCTTAGAACATCGCTTGACCACCGAGAGCCGCGAAACTCGCGTCCTCTCGCATTTCTGTCAGAGCCAGGAACTGCCAAGCAACAAGAGGTAAACAAGAGGTGGAGACTGAGCAGAGGATAATTTGTCAGGGTACTGCTGCCTCCGTTGTCCATTATTATTGGAGAAGACTTGTCGGCGAGGGGGGCCGGCTGATGGCCGAGCGGGGAGCCAGTTAGTCACAGTGAGAGATGGCTCGATGGGGCTAAAGGAGGGAGCGCTTGTGGAGCTCCCGCCAGTATTAGCATGCTAACAGCTGGTGTGGAGTTATGTGGCCTGTCAGGGAGGTGGAGCCCTCTGGCTTCTCTGACCTCGCCAGTCCTCTCATTATAACTGCTGACCTTTACGCACGCACACAAGGAGGCGCTGCGAAGGCTTGCTTCTCCTTCTCATTTAACTTCCCTAAAGAGCAGCAGAAATGAATAAACACACATTCAGCATTTGAGCCGCCGCTCGGCGTCAAAACACGTCTGTCAGTGTTGCAAAGAAGACGAACGGCGACGTGTTTTTGAAGTGGCTTTTAATTAAAAGTGAGCTATTTTTTTTTAGAAACATCATTTATTTGCTTTACAGACAATGTTTAGGTTATCAGACAGGAGCTCTTATATTACTGAGTTATGGCTTTTCTGTTGATAACAGTTTTAACGAGGCCTGTGTCTGTATGAGACAGTCAGTAATTGGTTTATTCAAAACAGAAATGCATCATCTGTTCTTATTACTGTGAAAATAATCCGAAAAAATTATTTCTACATTTATAATAATTTCTTCAATGCATTTTTTTTCACTTTTGCTTTGATTTGATATATGAGCAAAAATAGCCATTGAAACCCCTTTCTGCTCCTCATACAGAAACTTTTCCTGCTTGTTGCTGTTCATCCAGTTGAACCACAAGTTCTTCCTTCTACCAAGAAGTTTGTTTCTTATTGGGAAAGAGACGGACATCTCTCAAAAGATAATAAATCAGTGTAAAAGGAGTTTCAAAATAATTATACTTAAAGTAATTTATCTTTTTGTTTACATATTTAAAAAAACACGATATTGTGATATAATATACAACTTTCTTAATAACTAATGGGACAAACTATCAATCAAACGTTATGCACTTCCACATGTACTTTTATTATTTATCTTTGGTGAAGATCTTCTTGTCTTAAAGGCTGGAAAGCCGCCTTGCCGTCACACTAATATTTAGGTCTTTCCTCAGATTCCCCATCCGATACAGGTCAGTGCTTTCTCTGAATCCCTTCATATTATTAGCATTACTTCCATTCAGAAGAAACATGTTGGTAAGGATAAAAAGTTACTTTTAGCCTGACCTAAATCTGACAGGGGTTTGAACATTTTGGGGCTCGACTCCAACAGTTTTAAAACAGCATTACTTCCACAGAGCTGATTACTGACAAACCTGTCATGGGATTTGCCCTGGTAACAAACCCGAGTCTGATTTCGATACAGCTGTAGAAAAGTCAGATCACTCTTGCATTATGAAATCTGCAACTTTTTAAACCTTTGCATATATTCATACTGGTGACTAGTCCGTGCCCGAGGGCGCACCCTATTTCTGAGGATTTGTTGGCTGTCTACCAGCACAGAGTATCTGCTAAGCTTAACAGTTTTCCCATTAAGAAGACTAACGTTAGAAATATAACAATACCATGAGGAATCGAGCTGATTTTCTTTTTTTCAAGTTTTTGTAATATAAATATTGATATTTTAGTATGTAAAACGTAAAAAGAAAATCAGCTCAATGTTTTCAAAAACATTTCTAAGGCTAAAAACCTTTCCGGAGTGGATTAGGTTTCGTGGGGGTTTTTTTGTCACAGCTAAGTAGCCTACAGCAGAGTGAGAAGGAAGGCGGCCCTAAGCGTTTCATCAACATTTGGCCTTTTGCCTTCTTTAAAAAAAATAATGCTCACACTTGAATCCATTTTTTTCCTTCTCTCTACTTGTTTACTAATGTGCGCTCTCTTATTCGAATGTTCATTGTCCCATTGTGCCTCTCTTTCAGTCTTGACTAAAAGAAAATCATTATTTTTGACAAGTGCTCCTTGGTGAGGTAAATGTTTTCAAGGCGTTCGCTGCAGCAGAGAATGATTGTGCTTTGTGGAAAATTTAAAAAGGGAACTCAAGACTTTGGTCGGCTTAAATGTTTAGTCTGCAGCCCCTTCAACGCTCCCTGGGTTAAGATGCAAATTACATGTTCTGCGGGAAACGTGACATATTTGAAATGTTGGAAAGTTTAACATTTTGCTTGTGCTTTGTTGTTGTTATTATTTTTTTTTTCTTATTTTTGGCTGTTGATTTTCATCCAATCAACTTATTGAACTTTTAGCATGTGACGTCTTGAGGGTGTTTAGAGGAATATGTAGCATTAGCTTAAAGGAAAAGACATTTTGCATGTAAAGCAGTCTACCAGAAAAAGATGTCAATAGAATATTTTGAAGGTTGTTGTTGTAAAGTGACAAAATATGAAAAACATTTTTGAGTTTTTATGCTTTTGCAAGGCACGGTATGTAGCTCCAAAGTTTCAGAGGATCAGGATCTATTTACAGTTTTCAGAAGACAACAGGTTTCAACTGTGACTGAATTCAGAAACTTGTTTATCCTTCTTGCTTTGCTCTTTAAGGCCATTTTGTAACACTCTACCCATCTCCCTGGGGTTCTAAAGATGCATTTGGACATTTTGGATCAGATGTGTCACCTGTTCACATCCATATTTCAGCTTTCGCCAGTTCACTGTCAACATTTTCGACGGCCTCCTTTCACTTCAGTACACGGGGCTTTAAACAACAGTCGGATCCCGACGTTTTGCGAGCATATTTCCGATCCAAGCCCGACTTAGACCTCGGGTCTGCAGGCGGCAGCTGCAACTCACTGCTGCAGAGGTTTCCCACCAAGAAACAGCAGCATGACACAGCAGCAATATGAAATATGGAGCCAAAGTTTGTCACCAGCTAACTGTGGCAGTGACCTATTAATGCACACTGTGCAGGGATTAATTCTGATTACACAGCCTGCTCGAAGACTTCCAGACTCCGTCTAATGCACCCTCTGTTTGCTGGTTTTGATCGGCTGAATTCAGGAAAAATGCAAACAGCTCTGAATCCGTAGATAGATATTATCTCAGTATCTGTGGAGCTTTTTTCTATTTTTTGTGTGTGTTTTTTTTGTTGTTTTTTAAGCAAGTAGATTCAATTACCCCTTCAGACCATACAAAGTAGTTGACTACACAGCCAGCAAATCACACAGCTTTAGTTGATTTATGGTTCATAGAAAGTTGAGTTGATGTTTATTCTCAACCAAATTGCTGAACATAACTCAAAGTGGCGTATCTGGGTCTGCCTGCTAGGATATTCCGAAGGAGGGATTACATGAGCCGTGTACCATTTGTCCCTGACAGAAAGCACGTCAAACATTGGTGAGCATGTGCGACTTGTCAGGCCAGACACATATTTAGCCTCGTCTGTATGCGTGCTCCTTTGCCGAGCATCAACTGGCAGGTTTTAGTGGCCCCGATTTAATTCACTTTCTCGGCATCTTCCCTCATCCCTATTTTATATCCCGCCCAATTAAAAATGCACCACGTTGACTTGTAAAGAGAAGGTGGAAATGGAGGATAGGGCTTTTCAAAAAAAAAAAAAAAGTCCCTCAATTATTCAAAGGCAGGTTTGATAAGTCATGCGGAAGTTTTCGTATGTTTGGGTGTCGAGGGTTGGCGGGGAGCGTCATTTGAAATAAAAAAAACAAGAAGTTTGTTTTGCATTTGTTATACGTTTTTACTGAGAAGGTAAGAATCACATATTTAAACATAATTGCATTTGATATTTCTTTAAAGCTTTTTGTTGCAAAAGATTTCCCAAATAAACGTATTTTAGCCTGATTTCTGTACTATTTATCTTTATGTGAAGATATTGTCCCAGTTTCTTGCCTCCAGAACTGCTTAAATCACTCTTTTCTTATTTTATTGAATTTAATGCTGCTTTTTTTGTTTAGTCTAAAACTAACTTTTTTCATTAGCAATTTGTAAAAATGTGCAGAACACTCTTAAATATTCCACATGTTTAGTGTCCCATTTCTCCTCCATTTAGAAACGAATATGGCATGCTTTTTTCAGTTAAATTGAGTTTTCAGTTTAGTTCTATTTTTATTCTATTTATTTCAAAAGCGAAGTTTTTTTTATTAACTCATTGTTCAGAGAACCCGTAAAAAAATGCACAATTCACACTATTATATAATACTATGTTTATATGTATGACTCTGTCTTCATTTTCCTTTTTTAAATTGTAATTGAATATAATTTTTATAGAGTTATTTTTCAAAAGGAAGACATTTTGCTGTCACTTAGTGCACAACTCCTAAAAATACACGCTTTAAAATGTGGCACATGTTTATGGAAAGACATTGTGCTGTTTTCCTTTGTCCAATTCTGTGCTGAGCCCTGCATTTTTTGCCTTCAGATATAACCATTCAAATCATGTTGGGATAACACTGAGGAAGAGAACATAAAGGCTTTATGCTGTCCTGCTGGTTGGTTAGCAGATAGACCAAAACATATCGCTGCAGAGGGAGATGGTGCAAGAGAGCGTAAAACGACAAGAAGCTCAAGACAGGGAGAGAGCAGGAGAGAAGGAAGGAGAATTACAGAGTTGCTGAAACAGGGATGATGTAAGAGAATGCATGAAAAGAGGCAAGGGGGATCCATAGAGGAGTGTTTGGGTGGGTGCTGCACACAAAAACAGAGAGAGAGAGAGAGAGAAAGAGTATCAAGAGGCAGAGTGATATAAAAAAGATAGAGCTGAGACAGTAAAGAGAGACTAAAAATGGAGGGAAGCGGAGATTGTCCAATGTCAGGCGCAGAGCGAGTCAGAGGAATTAAAGGGCGATGGAAGAGGGGCTGAAAGGAAAGCGCCGGGTGGAGATAGAAGTAGAAAGAGTGAGGGACTCCCAAAGACAGATGTCGCCGTCTCTGGCCCCAGCAGATTGATGACTTCTGGCCCGCTTCCATGCCAAGCTCTGACCTCTCTGTCCTCTGTTGTAATTTATAGGCTGCGTTTTTCCAGATTTAAGCACCAATCTGTGGCCATCATGGCTCGAGAGGGGAGAATGACCTTCCGGAGACGGGAGCAGAATTAGACCCCCACGGCTCCCAGCTGCCCTGTGGGTAAATAAACAAGTGCCCTCCATATCTGACAACATGTTAATGGGACAGCTCTTACTTTACCCTTGTTATGCGTGGGTTTACACATTTCTTCACATATCTTTGCTTTTGTTCATGTCGCGTAGATGTAAATCTGGAGCTGCGGTTTAGTTGTGTTTACATGTAGAAGGACAGAAAGCAAGAAGACGATCTCCTGTTTCTACCTATAGGTACCAGATTTAGTTTTATAAAACATCACTGATTGTTATAATTTAACTGGTTTACATGCATGTTATTTGGTTAGTCCGTGATAAATATTTTTGATTAGTTAAACTTTTAAAAAATAGTCTTGACTATATTTGTGAAATTCTTTCGATTTACTTAGATCACCTGCTCAGCTAATTTGTCATCTTATGGTGAAAACAAACAAAATACTTGAGTTAGATTCTGATTAAACTTCACTGAAACTGCAATAAACATTACAAATCTGCTCTAACAAGGCGCTGTGCTAACATTTTCCCTTACAACCACAGCTAAGATGGGTCTGAGTTAAAAAGCTCAATAGCTCTTAAGTTTGAGATTAGCAATGATGCTATTGCTAAATTTCCAAAAACAAACAAAAAAAGAGAATATATAAGTACATTATGATCAAATAAGGATGAACATATACCAACCAATGTTTCATTCAGGCATGAAAATCTCTGTCTCTGTTACTCTGTCTCACTCTCCGACTGCCACCTGTACACTACATTTTAGCGTACTTGCACCAAATACCCAGAATGCACTGTGGTGTGACATTTGTAAGCATTCCCTATTTGAATGAAGAAAGATAGTTGCACACATCAGTAGGTAAACAGCTGCAAAAGCTCCCATTATGAGAAGATTGAAAGGCCCACATTCTTGATCTTCACAGTATTTATTAAAGAATTCACTAACTCACTCTTCACTAATTCACTGTTCATTAGTTCAGTGTTGACCAATTCACTGTTCAACAGTGAATTGTTGACCAATTCACTGTTCACTGTTCACAGAGATAATAATATCTCTATTATTGAGATATTATTCATTCAACCAATGAATAATATCTCTATTATTATCTCTGTAATAATAGAGATAATCAATCTACACAGCTCAGCTCTATAAGAAATCTGCCCATTTGTTCTCTCTTGGTGAAAACCTCCTGATCCAATTCCTTAAGACTCCATATGCACCTTGCTTTTAACATAAAGCCATGATGGAAACATTTGTGGTGCACTTGTAAAGCGAGTCCAAGTTGTGCAACGACGGGGTTATCAAACCTACACATTTTCCTTCCTTTTCCATTAATTAGATTTCCTCTATACAAAACACAGGAGCAATTGTTGATGACTTCTGTTTGTTCACTGTTCACTGTTCACTAATTCACTACAGGTATCAGTTTCTCTGTTCAGTGTGTCTTCATCAGACTCAAAGCATCTCCCTATATCAACCACATGCATGCATGTTTATATACATGCACTGAGGTTTGATAAGTGATTCAAATGGCCATTTGGGCAAGTTGACCTTTGACCCCAACAAAAATAACTAAGAAATCTTTCGCCCATAGAGATGAAAACATATAACCACATTTTCTTTCACCAAACTAAGTGTAATATCATAGGTTGTCTAAGTCGGGACCAGGCATCTCAATGGGTAAAAATTTAAATATGGTACTTTGAAGCCTCCCAAAAATTGCAACAGTCCAAAATGTCCACAAGGTAAAGTTGACGGCACCCAGTCCCAGTCAGTCCTGCTGAAACTCGTCTTCACAGATAATGCATAATCAGCTCCTCCCTTTATGAATCAGAAGGAAATCTTAAACTGTATATAAAATAAAATAAAATGGTTTTGCATATGTCTGAAGGCTCAAAAAAAAACTGAGTTGGCTTGATTCAGCTGGGTTCATTCTTGGCCATTCAGAGCATTAGCTCATTCCACAAATCATTCTATAGACATAAAGTCTTAAGCAAATTATGTCAGACTTACAATTTAATGGCTTCAGAGGTCTCTTCCAGTCTCATGCAGGTTTCCAGTAACACTGAGGTGATTAGTTTGGACCTGTTGTCACAAAGTAGGTGATGGCAAGCATGTCAAAATTGTACATACTCTGCTTTAGTTGCTGTGGATAGATTTCTCCATGTGCCTTGCTGCTGTCATTGTCTGTGTGGAAAATTCATCAACGCCACAAAAACACAGAAATCCAGAATCTATTTGGCATAAAAGCAAACAGAAGTTAATTTCCAAAAAAGAAAACATTCTGTAGAAAACAGGAACATAGCCTTAGCTTCATCCAATCAGTGCGCCGCTTCAGTGAAGGATGTGCAGCCCTTTGTGGCTTTATTGGAGAGCTGATAAATATATGAACAAAATACTTAAAATAACTCGTCGTCATGGAGACTCGGTGACCTTAAGATGAAACGCTCTGCTGCAACTTGCTAACAACGACGTTAAATCCTCCCATGCGTGGTGAACAGAGAAAAGTTGGGTTTCTTTGTTACAATTCTGACTGTTTGAAATATTTTAATTAATGCTTTGATTTTAGATATGACCAAGTTCAGGCAAGTAGGGATGGGATCCATAGCAGGACCTTGTTTACTGTTAAGACCATAACCCTTCAGTGAAAGCAGGATCTCTAACAACTCTGTTAGTAGTTTATCGTTCTGAATTTAGCACTAAATTTAGCTCTAATGCTGCACATTATTTATTGAATAAAAAGCTCATGGGAAGAAGGTTGCTAGAAGGTGAAGCTGTAAAGGAATCGTGGAGATGGAGGAATTCCTCTGAGCTAGTTGTCTATGATTTACAGCACTTCAAGGGGAACTCTTCAAAGCAGAAAAAGAGGAGCAAAGTTTAATTGCTTAGCAACTATAGAAACTATAACTTATTAGTCTACATTTATTTGCAAAAGTTTCATTGATGAAACATGATTCCACCACAGAGATATCCCTCCGTCATCTGCAGCAGGTTATCCGGTCGTGGTTGTTGGAAGTTGTCTGCAACGCTCAGACTTGATATGCCCTGAAAAAGTCACATAACCAGTGAAAACATTGATAAACTGCAGCTGTATTCATAATTATGACAGTTAATTAAACTTTAAAGATGCTCCTTTGCGTAAATGACTCCTACATTAATTTTTTAAACTCTTTTTTCATTAGTTAAAATTTTAAATATACAAATTTGATAAATACAGTATTTCAGGCATTTTGTGTGTGAAAAAAAATTGCTTAACTTGAACCTATGAATTAAAACATGTTATGGTTTATTTTGCAACTTAGAAATAAATCAGCTGTTCAGAACCGTTTCACGTTCGGTCATTTAGTGGTCGGAGATTTTTGCGGAGGCAAAGCATTTATACTTTTCTGATGAACGCGCAACTTTTGTCATGCAGCTTGTTACAGACAAATGGCCGGATTCCTACAAGGAGTTCTTTTTTCCCATAGCTATTCTTGCCCTGATTAACGTGCCACTGATACAAAATGTAAAAACTATCACTTCTATCTGCCTTTTCAGTGTCCCAATTTGTCCAAGAGGAAGCCAGGTTTTCGAAATGAGCCTGATAAAAGCGACTGCCAAGGGGAATGAATTTATATAATTATCTGTGGCTGGAGAGCCAACAAAGAGAGTTTGAAAATCAGCCACGTGCGCCAAAGGCTTCGTTAGCCTGACGACAATAAAACAACCCAAACCCCCAGCCCAACTTTGCTGTGTGAAAATCATGGGTTTCTGTAAAGTCATTCACGGCAGGGAGTCCTGCAGCCCTTTGTAGTCCGACCGCAATGTGTTGAGGATTAAGCACCACTTAAGTCGCCGATGTTTACATGCTCATGCATTACTGTTGTGTTAGAGAATTATACGGCGATTTAAGAAACAGCTGATTGTTTTTTTATTCCTCGGTATTACGCACAGACACGTTAGAAAGGACGGATAACTGTGTTTACTTTGCATATGGAAATCCCTGAACGTCTTTCATCTGTCCTTCCTATGGTGACTAGCGGTCCATGTTAGCTTTGCAAACATCTTAATTGTGTTAAATGGAGGAAAAAAAAGGTGGTGCTGGGTGGGGAGGATTAAAAGCCATTAATGTGTGTTGGTTGCGGCTGTGCTATTCCCGGGATGGTGCTTTTGTTCACTTTGGCAAAGCAAAGGAGAGAGTTTCACCTTGAAACTCAATGCACGGCAGAATTACCGTCACTGTGTCTACTTTTAAAAGATGCCGTCTCTCCGTTTCACTGTTTTATACACTGTCAGCCTCGCTTTGGTCGCCTTTGCATTTATTTTTGTGACTGCCTCACTCCATCCTTCTTACTCTCTACTATGTGCCTGTCCATCACGCTCTTCCCTTTGTAGCCCTGTTTCTCTCTCTCTCTCTCTCTCTCTGTCTGTCTGTCTGTCTGTCTAAGCGTCAGATAATCTCACAGGGGGAGACTTTAGAGGACTCTCCATCTGTGTATAAATAGCTCTGGATGAATTATTGAGGGACCTAGGGTTGCTAATAATCCCGCAGGACCCATCTGACAATGACACAGAAGATGGAGGGAAAACAATTACGCAGGCTTTCTCCTTCAGAAAACAGGGGATGGGGTGGCGGAGGGGTGAGTAGGGTGGGGTAGGGGGGGCTTAGTGGCCTCTGGGAGCCTCCTCGTGGGGCCCAACATCTTGGCTAATAAACCCAATTAAGTCTCTGGAATCAATTGGAGCCCCCCAGGGTGTCCTCTCCCTTCCTTCCCCTGACGGTGGGCAACAACAGGAAGTGTAATGATTCATGTCCCCCCTCCTGCATTTGGATCATCCTCTCATCTCCGTCTTGCAGGTTGGCAAGGCGGATGGGACAGGACAGGATGTCCGCTGAGGCAGGATAATAGGACAGGGAGAGGAAAGGAGAAGAGAGGCAAGTAGAGTGGAGAGGAACACAGAGGAATATTAATAGGAGTGTTTATCCTGTAAGTGTTTCACCAAGGGGACGGGACACGGGACCCCTCCCATGGTGGAATAAAGGAACTCTATGCATCGATGGTATCTGTCTGTTTATCCGCAGAATGCTCATCTATTACTGGCAACTGTGGTGAAGAGCTTTGCAAAACACAAAAATCCTAATGGAGCCCTGGTGATGCCACTCTTGAGTGCTGTTTTCTAAGAACAAACATTGAAATGTGTTTTTTTTAATTATTTAATTTTCTCTGTGCAATGTAGTGACATTACCGTAAACCCTTGTTTGACCTTGTTGGTCACAATACTTGTTATTTTAAGTGTTTTAATTATTGCTCTCACTGCAGATACTGGAAAGTAACAATTTTTTGCAGCCAATTCAACAAGACAAGAGACGTCTGCCTGAAATGAACGGCATGCTTGTGTGTCTTTCTTGTCTTCAGGAGCGGCTTACAGGTGTAGGCTGATGTGACTTGTCATATTTAGATACATTAACTGCTAATTAAAAGTTCAGAGACACCACATTCATGGTCTTTTTCATGAGATGTCAGAGAAAGCGACTGGACGTTTGTTCTCCTCTATGGAGCGTTGAGTTGTGTCTCTCCCACCAGTTGCTGCTCACTCCCAGTCAGCTGGCTTCAAGATGGTTGCTATGCTTTTACCCTTTTGTACAAGTAAGTCAAATCTGACTTTAGGAACGCTTAAACTTAATAAGTCAGAGTGGAAACAAAAGCAGGGCCGCTTATCACTGCTACTGAGGTAAAAGCCACTACTGAAACGAAAGTGTGCAACATACTTTTACTTTAGTGTCAAAATCCAAATAAGAACAACTGTGATATAACCAACATTAATATCCCAGTAGAAATGTGTCATTATTGTAGCAGTCAGAGTTTTTTGCCTTACTGCAAAGAAAACAAATAGACTAGCAACTTTTGTAGCTTTACAGTTTTGTATTAGACCAATAGATACCTAATTTGTCCCCAAAACAGGGAGAAATGTGTTTGTTCCAGCACAGCATACAACATTAAAAAAAACAACAGAAAAAGTCTTAAAGACTCACACATATCACTAAATAGATAGATAAAGATGTAGTCAGTATCTATGATGCACAATCTGGACCCTGATACATGCTGACTAGTTGCTCTTGTACATGAAAACAGCCAAAGTAACTACTGAGACTTTTTAAACTACAGGATTTTTTTAAACAGAGAAATATGTCAAGGTCCTCTAACATCAGTAAGTCAGATCATTTATCCCCAACCTTTCATAAAAAGTGTTTTTAGACTAAAGATCAGATCCTCTACATTTTGATATAAAATTGTACACCTTCAATTTCCTTTAAACTATGAGGATGAGTTATCATCCATAAATTGGCTAAACGACTGACCTGGGATGCAGCAGACTTTGGGTTCATCTTCGGTGTCTTTCCACGCTTAATAATTCATGTCATAAGAAGCTAAATTCGGTCTCCCAAACATTTCCTGACAAAGTGGCTGAGGTAGGTAGGAGGGTGAGTGGATTGGTCTGACAGGATATTGGGACGCGGGTCGAAACATTTTTAATTCCTGCCCTGCCATCTGGGGACCCTTTAGGAAATGTGTGTGCATGTTCAGGATTTTTAGTTCCAATGCGATACCTGTTAGCGCCGTCTGAGTCGGTGCTTTACCTTCTATAGCGTCCCGTATCAGGCCTTCCTTTCTGCGTGTGGACACAAGCGCGTGT
>CAEGAF010090246.1:0-21835 GCA_903067075.1 Micropoecilia bifurca | reverse complement strand
TCTCTCTCTCTCTCTCTCTCTCTCTCTCTCTCTCTCTCTCTCTCTCTCTCTCTCTCTTTAGCTTGACAATTGATATGCTTATTTATTTATTTATTTAAAATCTCTCGCATAGAGTTGTGATCAGAATTTTTCATTCTTCCTTTTACATGTTTTTTTGGTTTGTGAAAAGGAGAAAATCATAATATATATATATATATATATATTCATATTCAAATTAATTCAGTCAGAATTATACTTGCATCCCAACTAATATTTGGATGAATGCAATTGTACATTTTTCATTGCCATAAAGAAGCTTTTGACCTGATTCTGATGAAAGATGTTTAGCATTTCTAAGATTAATAGAGCTCATTCATTATAGCTTTCCTGGCTCAGAAAGTAATTTTGTAGATTGTGTTGTCGGGTAATCAGCCTGCTTTACCCATATCAGCATTTTTTTTTTATCTTGATTTTTCCGCTAAGATGGATAATTAAATTTTGTTTGAAATGAGATCCATTTATACCAGTTATTTTGATGGAATTATTTTCCTCAACAAGCTACGCTTTTAAGAATTCTTGACATCATTTTCATATGCAGGATATTGAAGTTTCATGTGATGCTTTTTAAAAATAAAAAGATTCCCATTTTCAATTTTTCTAAATCTAACAAACGCTGTTTAAGCCTAGTGCGCCTCACTGTGGTGACATTCAGAAATGAACATGTGTGACCGTTAGCTCAAAGCTAAGCTGTTCTAACAGAAGGAAGTAAACTCGTAGTAGGATCTGTCAGCTGTGGTAAACGCTGCGGCTCCACTCTTTACTTTTCACGCATCATGAGTGAACTTCTATCAGGAAGTGTTAACGATCAGACGAATGTCTTTCACTCTTGCTTTGGAAATTTGCCGCTTCTTTAAAACGTTTCGTAGAAACACATATGACCAAAATAACGGTTCGGAAATCTTGTTCAACCAACACAAGTTGGTTTTGAGAGAATATTTTCCGCTTGGATAAAATGAGAGAGTAAAAGAGGTTTAGGAGGAAAAAATGGAACAAAACATGACTTCATTTTCCAGTTTGTTTCAGCTCATAGTCTCGCCTTGTAAAAGACTTTTGAGGAAACTTTTATGTTCAAGTATTTTGACGTGGCTTGCTTGCGACCAGATGGGGAACGAGGAGCAGCAAGAGAAACTGCTGAGGGAGTGGCTGGACTGCTGCGTGACGGACGGAGGCCTCCTGGTCGCCATGCAGAAGAGCTCCCGCCGCCGCAACCACCCCCTGGTCACCCAGATGGTGGAGAAGTGGCTGGACAGATACCGCCAGCTCCACCCCTGCACCTCGCTCTCCGACGGCGAGGAGGACGACGACGAAGACGAGTGAGGACAGTTGGAACTTTTGCTTCTTTGAAATGGACGTTTTAGGCTCTGGGTGAGAGAACCGGGCTCTTTAAACTTTTGTTCTTTTGTTTCTCTTCCCCACGCCCCCCACTCTCCCTGAAAATGTAAACCACTTCCCTGTTATAATGCATGATTTCTGTGAGCTCTGTTGCAGAGAACGTATTTCTTCTCCCATTTAAGCACATAAACGCTTCTTAGTTCAAATTCCAAGGCTCACATTCTCCCCCCATGTTTGTTACCTAGTTGTCTCAAAGAACTAAAAAAAAAAGAAGACAAAAAAAAAGCCAGAATATGTTTGAAGATGTACCGTATTCCCCAAGCTGCAATAGATTAGCATTTTCATCTACACACTTGCCATGAAGAAATTTGCTAGAATGCCAATTCCATTTGTTTCGTCAGTGGTTGAAGAACAATATGTTTCGCTGAGGACTTCTCTTGCCTTATTGATGCTGAATTTATTTATTTCAAACGCCCGGCTTTTAGTTCTCCTCTTTCTGCTCCCCAAGCTTTCGTTTTCGTTTTGACCCGAGTTTTATTTGACCCGCCTCGTCTTGAAGTATTTCATTTTGCACAGTTTAAAAACCTACATTTTGTCAAGGAAAGGTGAGGGGGTGACATTCAAGTTTGCTGACATTTTTATGTGCAACTCGTAGCTCATGTTTGTGTTTTGAAGAGTGAGGGGTGATTAGGGGTGACGCCAGCGGGGGAAAAAAAAACCCAAACACTCTGCCTCTTCTGTGGAGAGCATTAGTATTAAACTTGACTCACTTGCATCCACTTAATTTTTGTCTTGGATTTTTTTTTTTTATTTCTGTTTTGATATGAGGATTAATCCGGTTGGAAATATTAAGAGATGTCAAATTGGATATAATCTTTTGGAATTGCAAGAAAAAAATCCAAATAATTCCTTATAACAATAAACTTTATTGAATAGTTTAGGGAGGCATAGATGGCCAAATTTACATTACATATTTTTCCTTTTATCCAGTAGTATCCTAGCAGGCCTACTGTTTTTTGTTTTGTTAAAGAATAGTTTGTATTGATAATATAGTAAAAACCCCTAATTGAAAAGCAAAAACATTTTTTCATCTCATGTAGTCAGACCAGACAAAATACATCAGAGTATGTATAAAAATACATACTCTGATGTATTTTTATACATCAGAGTATAAAAAGTGCTGAAAGTGCCTTGTAATTTTGGCTTTGTGTCTGTATTCTGAAATATTACCAAAAAAAAAAATTACCCAGTAAGTTATGGAGAAAAGATGGAATATATTACGCATAATTACTGGCATTTTAATAATGTTGTAAAAAGTGCAGATACTTTTATATTCAGACCTCAAAGATTAGATTTTAAGAAGCAACAGATGTTTTGGGAGCATTCCAGAAATCAACTTGTAACTTTGTAGGAAAATATTGACTGCAATAAATATGACTGACAATATTCACTGTTAAAGTTCCAAGAAATGCAAAACCTGGGTTGGGTTTTATCCAACGTGTTTGGATTTTAAACCTGAGTTCAGAAAAAAAATGTGGACAGTATTGAATTACATTTCTGCATTTTTTTAATATAGAGGAAAAACTCCATTCTATATCTGTAATGTATGAGATCAAATATTTATGGATATCTACAACTAGGGATACACAGATATAAAACTCTGGTGAGAAATGGATGAGGACTGATATTTATCAATATTATATACACTCCCCTAACTTTTTCAACACCAAAACAAACGCAGCAATATCATGTAGTCCCCAGGGCAAAGATTAAAAAAAATTGTGGAAAAAATCTAGACTGTAGCCTGTAACGTCAGGGACAATATTGGCTATATTATCAATAATTACAGTTAGAGGATTGAGGGGAAAACATAACCACTTTTCAAATTCTTTGAAGATGATGGTTAATTAAAAAAAAACTTCCATGGTTTGTGCTATGCATCTTTACTGAGTACTTTTAGTGTGTGGAGAATTAAACACAGATGTGTAGAGTCCCACAATAGGTTATTTTCAGAAAATAACCTGTAAGTGGGGATATGTGGGCTGTAGTGGCCTTGACCACATCTATATTGGTATGGGAAAAAAATCATAATATTGGTGCTTGGAAGTAGCTTTAGTTTGTGGGGAAACTCCGGAAAGCAACCTGTAAGTTCGAAGAATACACTGGCCGCATTCCATATGAGGTAAAAGCCACCGTAAGATGTTTTCTTCTAACTTTACACCTTACCTTCCAAAACGTTTCAGAAAGAAAGCCTGTAAATTCAGAGGATGTACAAACTACAATCCATGATTTCAGACTTTATTATGTATCACAACCTACTAGTTGTGTCGTTTTCATGAGAAGTGAACGTTTTTAAGGATGGAAGGCTTGATAGTTCATTGTACTATATTTAAAATAAATGTATATGATTATATCCCGGAAAGCTTCCAGTCGCGTTCGAAACAAACGTACTAAAACCAAGACGTCTTCTGAAGTCGCGCCTAAAGATCGGAATCAAGTAACACGACAACTGGATCTCTGAATCATCTCTTTATTTGAACTGTACTGAATGCTAAATGTTCACCTTGTACAAGAAACAAATACAAATACTCACACTAAAAACAAAAACATACTGCTGGCTGCCTCTTCCGCTATTGTTGGGACACTAAGGAGTTTCAGCTATTGCTCTTACAGAGTACAGGACGACCCCCTTCCCTTCCCCAAAGAACCAGGCCTTGAATAGAACAAAGAAACCGTAAGGAGGGAGGAGAGAGAGGATGGATCACATAGGACTATGGTTATAGGAACATTTAACTAGGCAATACAAATCTAACAGGACTCCTCAAAACTCTTTAACACCAAAAACATATGATGCACCTTGTATAGAAAAATACCACAATGGAGAGGATGATGGAGGAGAGAACATGTCCAGACTAACCGGATTAGTCTTAACTTTCATTTTCTTTTTTTTACAACTCAAGCGATGACAATTCAATGGGAGGGAAATCTGCAAAAAAGTGTTTTTCCTGAGTTAAGAACTGAAGTGTGCTTTAACCCTTTCCTGCCAGCAGTGAATTTACTCAGGAACCTGAATGATCACTGATGGTAGTCGCAGGTCCCCTGTTTTAAAAATCGAGGTAGCTGTACACCTCTGTATATAACTTAACTTAAAACTTTAACCCTCATATCATTCACCTACCCAAATGTGGACGTCTCCAAAGTATAAAAGTGACCCCTGGTGGCGATGGTGATATTGCAGCTGTGAATTGCTGCCAGGAAAGGGTTGAAAATCACTATAGATTATTAGAACTGATGACAAATCTCATGTTTATTTGAATGATAAATAGATATATGTTGATAATAAATTCTTAATCATTCACACTAAAAGAAAGAAAACAAAATAAAATCTTTTCTGAGCCTTAAATGGGAGGGGAGGAATCTAAACAACGCACACTTGTTACATAAAGGAGGAATCGGAAAGGTGTTGGGAGATCAGGAGGGGGATGAATGAGGTCCAGTAGCACAGGATGGTCTTTTTTCTGTTCTTCTGAGAAGTGGGCCTACATTTCCCATGAGCTCTGGTTTGTATAGGGTAGGCAGAACAGAGTCTCATCAGGTAATCCTGGAGCACTACAAGCACTGGACTCTGTGTCCACAATCATAGGCATGTCCCCAAGGTGGAGAAAAAAGAAAAAAACCCTCAAAAACATCATCAAAGAGTAAAGTCGGTACAGAACTCAAACGGACAGAGTAAAAACCGAAACTTTAAAAGTACAAATTCCCCCGTAACACTTCCTTAGTTCCCATTTCCAGGCTGGTTCAACAGGCAGCCGCTTTGTGTCGCTGTTCACTGTCTCTTGGTCCCCAGGTTGGTCGGTTTACTTCGTGATCAGTTGTTTTGTTTTTTTTTCTGAGCGTCGTCAGATGAGATGTTCGCTGCTCGGATCCCTTCGGCTGCTATTGCTCGGTGAGGTGCTCTCTGGTCTCGCCGTGTTTGGAGGGCTGGTTTGGTGACGGGGCCTGGGAAGGGTGTGTACCAGAGGGCAGAGTGTGGGCGATGGGGACCCCACCGGGCACCATGCCCTCTAACGCCCCCGGGAGGCCGCCTGGAGCCACTCCAACAACACCTGGCGGATATCTGGCGGCGGAGGATTCGAGGTTAAGTGCAGTGTAAGCTAAAATATAGAATTTCAGCACATCTAGAGATTCTACTGCCTCTTTTCCACCACAGAAGCCTCTTCAGGAACTGATTCACACGTTCTTATTAGAAGTTCCTGCATTTAAGAGTTCAGCTTTGATGGGAGTTGGACTTTTAGAAGTACCAGAATTAAATAAAGCTGTTAAAATCTTTAACTTAATGAATGGAAAGTAATTTGTGAAGCAGTGCTAAGCTAAATCCCCTATGCTATAGTATATATTGAACAAATTTAAAACTGCTAACCATTTGAGATTACTTATTCTGTTATCTCCGTCAATATTAAATGTTATTTCAAGCTGAATAAAGGGCAACAATAGGGACAACTTGTAACCAATCAGATAAAAATTTACCATTGCTGTGTTTATATCAACTTACTGTACAGAGTCTGTGCACCATTGTGTTCTGAATGATCTGAGAATGCTATTGCTAATGTCGATGGCCTTTCCAATCATTTGGAATCTTCCCCCAACTTACTCGGAAAGTCAGAGTTCTTCAAATGATGATTTTGAGATCCAACATGGCCGCTCATCGCATCATCAATAGTAACCTTTGGTGGAAACATGCTTATAAGACACACACCCAAGAGTGTGTCCAAGATCAATGCTACATATGGTGTCTGCAAACACGAGCAGAACAAATTAAAAGCGGTGTTTGTGGAAAGTGCAGCTCAACGCATCAGATGTGCTCGGTTTAATGGATGGACATAGTCGAAGAAGTCGGAATTTCAAAATGGTGACGCTTAAGTAGGCTCTGTTCGCCGTAGCTCTTACGGAACATCGTTTTAAGCTTTACCTTTCACATGAAAGCTCGACTTGATTTGTTCAGATTAGTGTTGCATAATCTTGCAACGTTGATATTGGATGCACTCCTACAAGTATGTGTTGTAAAATAAACATGTTTTCACCACGTCTTAGTCGATGTGAGGAGCGGCCATCTTGAAATTCAAAGTTGGTCTTTATGTGACACCTTTTTTTTTTTTAAATTTAGATCTAATTACAAAAACATTTAGTTACTTTTAATGTCATCCTACTTGTGAGTTATGGATTTTCTTCATTTTAGTGAGGCTAAATCAAATCCTCATATTTGCTAAGCCGCAATAAAAAATAACTGAATTAACATGAAGTTAATTTACATAAGCTATATAAAGCTCTTGTTAGGCATTCTAAAGTAAGTAAACATTTGTAGTTCCTGATTTGGCTCTGTGATATATTTGAAAGAAAGAGGCACTAAAGGCTTTCTAGGAAGAAAAAAAAAATCACAATAAAACCCATAAACCAGCAAAGAAAGAATCCCCAAACAAACAAACAAACAAACAAAAACCCAGAAAGAGGAAACCACAGAAAATCTGTCCATCCATGAGATTAGATCTGAACCTCAACATGCTTACTGGGACATTCAAAACCCACATTCACTGCCATCCAGCTCTACTCTGAGTTCAGTCAAACGGGTGAGTTCTTGAGGGGGACAAGGGGGATCTATAGAGGTAGGGGAAGGGCACACATCAGGTGAGTTTAAGGTGAGAGGTTTCCCATCCATGGTGTCTCATTTACCTGCTCCTGATCTAGGCATTAATTTTGTCTTGGGGGATGCCAGTTGTTACAGCCGGGAGAGTTTGGTTCACTTGGCTGCATGAAAGAAGGAGACGGAGGTGGACATGCTGAGATAAAAGAACCCAGAACTGAATATAATGGACACACAGGTAGAGAGTGTCTGGGGGCTCTGTGACACAGTATCTTGCTAAATAATTCATATCCCCTGATTTTTATTTTTATTTTTTTTTACATTTTGTCCCACCACACCCACAAACAACGTTGATTCTTATTGGGATCGAATATAAAATGAGTTCACTGTGAAGAAAATGATATAAAATGATCTCTGTCCTTAAATGAACAACTTTTGAAGACTCATACTGCCCTCCAGAACTTTCCGCTCCTACCTGTAGGCAGCGCCGTTGAGCTCAGGGTGAACGCCTGGTTGCTCCATAACTCCCCAGGGTGCCGTGGTAACAAAAAACTCCTTGTTCACACAGTTTCGTAGACTATCGGGGATTCGACCTGCCAAGTGAAACAGACACGGAGAAGAGGATGAATCAATCCAAAAAGATGGAATGAGCCGCTAGATGGCGCCGAGGAGCAAACGAGTTGATTAGACGTATGGAAATCAAGATTACGTGACAGTCTGGATGCTGTTGTGAAATGCTGGTCGAGCATAAGGACACACAGATCTGACACCTGTTACAGGGGGGATCTGTGAATGTTCTGCGTACCTGTGATGGCTCTTCGGATCTCAGTGGCAGCCGCCTCCCTCATTTCCAGAGAAGACTGTTCACTGTACCAGGCTGTGTGAGGCGTGCAGATCAGGTTTGGCGCATCTTTCAGAGGACCCTGTGCAAAACTGCAGCACACACACACCAAGTTTCTATAAATTTTCTGATTGACAATTTTACGGTTTTATAGTTTCTGATTCTGTCTTTATTTTTTATTTTTGACAGCTTCTAACACTTTTAACATTTTTCATAAAAAGCAATGCAATTCTTTTATTTTTTTTACATGAGTGTTTTCCATAAATTAACACTAAACCTGACTTACACTTTAATAATATGGTTAAGCAGCTAATTCACTATTTTTTTGGTATTTGGAACAATGTTAGATTGGCTCCAATTTAAAATCTAAAATCCTTAGAAAAATCCGATCAGTTGAATTATCCAAAAACAAAAAAATGAATGAAACCCACAATTCAGTTTATGTGAAAGTGTAAAAAAAATTACATTAGGTTGATAAAAACATATTTTAAATGCAGAAACGTTTGATCATGCGAGGGGCTACGCAATGATGTGGAAAACAACCAACTTGGCAGTTTTCTAGGAAACCATCACTTATAACTAAATGGTGGGACGGTAAAAACACAAAGACTCATTGCTAAAGAAACCGGACGTTCACAGAAAGCAACCAAAAGCAGAGTAATGGAAAACTTAAGTGAATCAGTCTACAAGAAAGGTTTAGAGCCTTCATGATTCCTTCTGCTTACAAGCCTTCTGCAGATGCTGATGTGATTTTTCCGTCAGATTCGTCACCTGCGCACTTGAGTACTTCTGACAGTATGATAATGCTTGAATAGCTAACAATGCCTGACCAAAACCTATAAAGCATCTATTTTACTAAAATGACAAAATAGAAAATGAATGAATTATCTTTTTTTTGTTGATGTTCAAAAATACTGAGATACTCCCTCATTGTGTAGAATCAACCAGTCTCCTGTCGAATAGAAAGACAAAATATCTCATCCTGTTCATATTCCGTCTCCACCTCTTCCTGTGTCCTCACAACATTCCTGTATGGTCTGCTTGTGCAACGTCTCGGTGGCAAATTGGATCCGTGTCATTGTGGGACAATAGGGGGAAAAAAGTTACGAAATCTCTCGCCCACCCGCCCCAAACCCTGTTGACGTATTAGGTCAGTAGAGCAGGAGCTCCACATCCATCTGGATCACCTTCAACCCCCACTGCAGCAGCAGCCAGTCAGTTGGGCAGCCAGCCGGAAACACACAGCATCCAAAAAAACTCCCATGATGCCCCCGATGCGTGAACGACGCATCAGCACCAGCTACCCTCTGAGATCTGAAACATGGATCTCTAAAAAGGTGGGAAACTGGAGGACAAGAGTTAAGTGACTTCTTGGCTCACAGCTGAGAAGGAAGAAGGCAGGTGTTTCTGCTGGCAGCTTTTAGCCCTTTGAGCTCAAATTCAAACACAGAAATATTGCATTAAACAAAGGGTGGTGAAAACTACCGGACTTTTCAGACTTGCAACGCATTGTCAGTCAAAGCAATTCCTCCACAACTCTCTGATTGACCCTTTTAGATGAAGGTCTGGTGCCTCTTTCCCAACTGGCTGAACTTCCTGTCGTACGTCCGGTTCTGTCCGAGCGACTTACGCGAAGGGCTCGGTTTCATGGACGTCCAGGGCGGCTCCCCGTATCCTGCCCTCCTTCAGCGCCTGGGCCAGAGCTTTCTCGTCCACCAGGCCTCCCCGTGCCGTGTTGACCAGGAACGCGCCCTGACGCATCTGCCACACACAGACAAAGAAAAGAAAACAGAAAACATAGTTAAAAATTGGACAGTCCACCTGTTTTTCGATTAATCGCGTGATCGAGAGCTGATCAGCAGACTGCGTGTTTCAGGTTTCGCAAATAAAGACCTGAAAGATAACGATGGGGTGTTTGTGTAATGAAAAGTCTTACAACAAATGTGACGGGGAGAAAAATAAAGCCAATCTGCTGAGATGAGAGCAAGACCTTCATCTTGACTAAAGCCTTTACACTGGCAGCCAGTCTTTAATTATTAGGCTCTGCTTGTTTTCACACACACACATTTACATTTTAGCAGCTGAGAAGAACCGCCGACATTTTTTAGACGCATTAGTGAGGAAAAAGTGTCGCTTCATCACAGCACTTAAAGAAGCAACTGAGAGTCATGAGCTTTGTAGAAATATGTATTTAACAGGGTTAGGCTGTTACTCCCACTCCTACTTATCTCTTCATGCATTCAGAACATCTCGATAAGGAAATAAGGAGGAAATGCCCAGCCGTTGGCACGCCGACGCAGTCCCTCGGCTTCCCTGCAGATGTCGCCTCAGACGGCGAGTCGGAGAGCAGCTCTGTCCCTCCGCCTCCCGCTGTGCAGCCAGTCAATATATTTGCTGTAGCCGTGGGCTGTTGCTAATTGCATTTGACAGAGCAAAGGAAGGAATTTGTGTCCAGCTTTAGTGGAGCTTCAGATAAAGAGCTGGTTCCTTTTTTTTTTTATCTTCACCCCTCTTCACTCTCTGCTTTCTTTAGGTCGGGACATCATACAGGCTGCAAGCGTGATGAGAACACAGCTCATCATCGGGGCTCACTTACCAGACATCACTGCTTTATGTTCAAGTCAGGGCAGTACGCTGATCACTTCAGATTCAACTTCTATCCTCTGAGGTTTTTTCCCCCACTGTCCTTGTCTGACTTGTTAAGTCTAGTCACGGCTACCTCAGACACATCCACGACTTTATAGTTTTAAAGTGTTATCCCAAGAGAAAAACTTGAACGCCTGTCAATGTGCTGTGACATGAGTATTTTTTTTACTTTTTTGCTTTCTTGACACGCATAAATGTTTCAGATCATATGAATGTTAACTTCAGACAAAGGTAACATTAGTAAACAAAAAGATATGTTTTTTTAAAAAGATTATTTCCTTTATTAGGAGAAGTATATCCAAACAAACCAAATCCAATGTGAAAAAGTAAAAAAAAGTAACAGTTGCAATGACTCCCATCATAGGACTGTGTTTCAGACATAAACTCTTTTCTTTTTGGAATTGTAACTATAACCCAATACAGACATCAAAATTGGAGAGACCGGTGTTTTCTTGTCTCGGGGAAAAAGCCAGGACAGATTTTCAAATTGAAAGGCCAGTTAATCTTGCATTTCTTCAATATTTGTTGAACATGCATTGTAACTGCAAGACCTTCAAAGCAAAAACAAAAGGATATTTGTACTAAAAGACAGGCTAAAAAGCTTCATTAATAGCATAGAGTAGAAAAAACTTGAGAGCTGTCGTTTGAAGTTCTTTTAGGTTAATTAAATTAATTCTTGATTACAAAATCCTCTCAGTTTGTTTTATGATACTAACTGAATCTTTGATTCATCCCGATTTATCTTAAATATTTAATGAATTGGTAAAGATCTCATCACTCGGACTGATTTTTGATAAGATTCACCTCACATCTCTACAGTGTAACACGCTGAGGGTGTTTTCACCTGTTTGATGGTGAAGTCGTTGATGAGATGGTGGTTGTGCTCGTTCAGGTTGCAGTGCAGGGAGACGCAGTCGCTCTGGTACAGCAGGTCCTGCAGGGTGTAGACGCGCTGCACCCCCAGCGAGCGCTCCAGTCCGTCCTGCAGGTACGGGTCGTAGAAGATGACGTTGAAGCCGAAGACCTTAGCCCGCACGGCCACCGCCTGACCCGAACGACCTGCGGGCGCAAGTCATTTGCGTAAGTCATTTGGACCTTAGCACGGTCCGAATGTGTGCCAAGGAGAGCATTAGTGAGCAGATGGCCTTAAATTGAGACCGAGGAACATAGCAGTCAGGTCAGTAAATATGAGCCGTAGCTTTTCTTTGTTGGAACAATAATCGTCAATTCAAAATAGTTTGATCATGATGTACATTTCTGATACGGATTTTTGCACAAATTCTGCGAAACGCCTCTTATCTTCAACGCAAAGGTCTCAAATCAGTTCATGACTGTCTGTAACAATTTCCACCAGCGAAAGCTGCTTTCCTCGTCTTGAAGAGATTAAAATCATTGAGGAATTTAGGGAAAGAGTCGTGACACAGAAATCATCGCACACAGCGAGGTAACAGACAGTGATTCAGAGTGGGACTCTGCTGCACATATTAAGCCTCTCCGTCTCTCGCGGCCATGTGTTGTGTAGGATGAGAGTCTCCTCTCGAGTTGTTGGCTGGAGGAAGCGTTCTGCTCGGTGGCTGCAGAGCGAAGGAGAGCTGTCTGGTGTTAGCTGAGGAAAGGATCCATATGACTCGTCCCTCTGTGATGGAGCGTCGGGTCCATTAAGAGAAGAGAGGATTCGGAACGGGGCGACTTAAAAGTTAAAGCTAAATTAACAGCTAACTATTCAGGCATTTTGTAAGTAGATCCTAAAGCGATGGATGGCGAAGTGTTTCTAACGTGATAAATCGTTTCACTTTTAGACGCGCCCGGCTTTGGTTTCTGTCGTAGCTACGTTACACCCTGGTATTTCCTGAGCACACTTGAGCTCCTCAGAGTCAAGGAATCAGGGTTCCTGCATGTATTGAATGACTGATTTTCAAACGTTTCCAAGCTCAGATGAGCAGACATAATGGATAATTATGGATGCTGCCATTGACCTTAAATTCTACCAAAGTTACCAAAGTTGGCCTGAGAAAAAAAATGGATGGATGGATGAGAGATAAAAGCCAGCAGAGAGCTTTGCCTGGGCTCAGGAAAATATAATCTCAGATGTGTTCTGAGTCGTAGAAAAAGGAATTCATGTTTACTACTTAAGGACATCATTTTTAATTCATTCTGTCTCATTTTTTCTTCCTCCATCTTCTCTCCTCTCTGCTATATACTTTGCATTTTTAGTTTTCTTTCTTAGAACAGGTTCCAGATGATATTCCTTCTAATAGAAGGCCAGTCATTAATATATTGGTACAGTTGATCACTTGAGTAAAATTTTAAGTATTCATCTCATAAAAATAAAGATTTTCTTTTCAATACATTGGCACTTACTTAAGTACTTAAATTGGGGAATCAAATAAAAAATGTAATGAAACTTTTATTAATATCATGGAAAAGATATGTATTATTTTTAATTACTTATTTGCTTCCTGTGCTAAGGTACACCATGAATTAATTTAAACTGCTGTTGTGTCTCACTTAGTAAGCCCTTACTGGTTGACCTACACCATGGTTCCCTTTTTTTTCTTACATAAAATACAAATCAAAAAGCAATTAAAAATATTTCAACATGTCTTTAAGATCAAGATGCATAGATTTATTTGCCACACAGATTTCCAGGTATATTGCAGTTTTCATATTCATCAATAACAATTTGGGTCCTTTTGCAGTATTGAATTGTGGCACTTTTGGCTTTCCTTAACCCTAAAGCTGGGCTACGGAAAGCAAATCGTTCATATTTTAGGATGCCGCTAGTGTGAGATGTGTATATTGTTACTCCAAATGTCATAACAGGAACTGTTCTTCAGCAAACGAGGTTCTGCAGCAATATGTCTCAATTTCATCCACGGCCACTCACCACCAGACAAAAGATGTCAGAGATGTGTCTGAATTGGTGCTAACAAGTTTTGTTAACACCATTAGAGCAGAGAACACAGAAGAGAGAAGACCGACTGCGAGGGGAAGTGGTTTGGGGAGTGAACTGAGGCGTGTTTGTCAGGTGACGCTCGCGGTGCCGTTTATATCGAGATGATGCAGCAGCTGCCTGACCCAGAGCAGGGGCAGATTGTGTTTTCCTCTCTCTGCTGTGGCTCACAGAGTATTTTACATTTTACTGGCCTGAACTAACCAAAGATAAACCATCTTGATCACTAATACAACTTAAATACTAATACTACATTTTTATTCACAAGCAAGCCTCTTTTGAAGGAGGAAAATTATACACTGGCCATAATTTGATAGTCGAAGGACCCAGTTCCAGATGCCACGGGAACAAGACGATTGTCCCATTTGTCCTCTCCCTGTCAGAGAGATTAATAGCTAGACAAATGTATAACAAATGACAAATGGACGGATGGAGGATATAGAGATGGATGGACAAACAGGTGGATGAACAATTAAGCAATCCATTTATTCCAGACTTTTTCAGACGGTGAGAACCCAGAGGAATGAACCGATCGCCATCCTCTGTTGTTTCCGATTGCAGCCTTAAAACTGTACCGTCAGCAGCAGGAAGGGAGTGTCTGCAGGTGGTGTGAATCACAACAGCCTGTTCTGAAGCTTAAAAAAAACGTTGTCCTGCAGCTGTAGGCTTCTTCAGCCATTTTCTATCTATAATAAACCTTTTTATAGTTGAAACAGAATCAGATTTATTTACAGCTGATGCATCGAGGATAAAACAATATTTGCTTTTGTGGCACCGTGGCCGTAGTGGAAAGCTATATAAAATACCCGAGCATCAAAGCTAGTTTCCGTTTGGCTTCTTCATGCGGCTGATCAATACCAATAACTGTAAAAGAACCAGAGGATCTGTCGCCCACGGGAACGCTTCAATGTCTGACTCATTCTCCTCGACTCAACTTTCTTGCTTTGTGTCGCCGACCTATTCACAGAGGAAGAGTGAAGACGGAGACCCCTGAATGGTACATGAGGTTAAAACGGATTCATAAACTTCGCTTCATTCTAGCTGTCGGCACCAAAGCCAACGTGGCAGCTGGATGTGACGGAAATTCAAAACAGGGGTGAACTGGATGTATTTAATGCCTTTGACTGATGTGTTGCTTCCAGTACTAAGGACACACACAAAAAAAAAAAATCTAATAACCTTTCAATTTGACATTCAAAAATGTTCAAACATGCATTGATTGCTTATAGTTAGCTCTTGTTCAATGAATTTGTTCGTTATTCAGACAAATACAACTAAACAACAGCTACTTGAATTACTTAAAAATCTAACGAAGCAGAAAAAGCAGAAGTGACTCAGGTTCGACACCTGAAGAACCTCTTGCATCTGCAGCTGGCAGCTCGAGCCGAGTCCTGCGAGTAAACTCCAGGAGGCCTTTTGCTTTTCCACTAACAATGGACACTGTTTTGAGAACTGCTTCAGCCAGAAGGACTCTGGGATGAGGCTGGAAGTGGGAGGACTGGGTAAAAACAAGAGAATGAGGAAGGCGGTTTTCTATGCCAGAGCCCGGTGGCTCAGTGCACAGGTTGTGTGTGTTAGTGTGTGGACACAGAGATAAGGTGGCACTCCTCAAATGCTTATGAGAACGCCGAGCATTCGAGTGCCCGGCGATGCTGAGACAGGAGACAATGGATCAGAACTCCCCCCCCCAAAAAAAAAACCCCACACACAATCAACAGGGAAACAGTAGCAGAGAGTGAAACGTACACATTTACACACACTGAGGCAGAATGGAGTACGCCATGAGGGCTGATTATGGCCGCGCGAGATGTCAGGGGAGAGCAATAACAGAGACGAAGAGTCGGAAAAACAGAAGAGAAGAAAATAATAAAGATATTATGGCGGAGCATTAGAGCGGTGGGCTGTGAGAGCGGATAGAGGGAGTCGGCCCGGAGGGAGGCCAAACAGACAACCTTGAGATAATCTGGGGGACGAGCGGAGCGGAGGAAAAAAAAAAACAACAACCTTATCAGAGCAGACAAACAGAAGGCCCTCTGACTGGCAAGGAGATCTGAAAACACACCACATGAAAGTAGGGAGGCAGTGGCTGGTTGTCGGCGCTGATCAGCGAATGCGTAGTAACCGATCGCTACCAGATTGCGGGAACAATAACAATCATTGGCGTGGAAGTTATTTGTGAAGAATACTAAAAATGAGCCATTTGAAGTCAGAGGAAAACAAAGAAATGCAAGTAGGGATATATGAAAAAAACAAACAAAAAAAACATCAAGTTTATAAAACAATACCGGGTTCATTAAAACGAGATGAAAAACAGATTTGGAAAAACTACGAATCCACGTGTTTTCTTTTCGCAAACGAGGCGGCTGCTTTATTGCGGCTTCGTCTGTGATTGTTGCCACGCTCTGCAGAATGTGGAAAGGAAAGCCTAATAATTCAGGAGGCCTGTGGAAGCTACAAAACCTCCTGCAATATATTTCTGCATGTCTACTATTTAAGTAGTAAAGCCAAAAACACAGTAAAATTGTCACACTTTTGTATTTTCACGGACAGAATAAAGGTTTTAGAAATCTAAAATCAGATTTTGGTCACTAGGTATTTCAGATTTTCACCAGAGATGATCATTTGCTGTCTAGACTGAAACAACTTCAAAGCGAATGACACCTTTAGCATTTGCGGCTAAAGGCTAGCCAGTCACATTATTCTGGTGGTACTTACCTAACGCTCAAGGATGGTTTGTTTCTTTTTTCTACCAAGTTCTCAAAATATTGCCAGATTAACTATTTAAAAACGGTGTAGTGTTGCCATGGAACCTGGCAGCATATTAATTAGGGCAACTACTCGATAGTTACTTTCCTTAAAATCATATTTTATAGCACATTTTGAGACATGGATGCAGTTCTTTCAGGTGGCAAGAGAGTGAAAGAGACCGAGACTTTGTTGTGCTTTTTTTTTTCTTTTGAAAAAAAAAAAAACAAAAAAAAAAACAGCCTTTCTGGAGGTAAGGAAAGGCTCCTTGTGTATTTCTCCGTTTTAGAAAAGCTAGCTTCACAAATTGCTAATAAAGATGCTGAAAGCAATGTTAAAATGACAATCCTGTAATCATTTTGGCACTGATTTTTAAAAAAAGTATAACACTGAGCCTATTCCAGCTATGTTCGACGGTTTCTCTGCTCCAAATATACTTAATCAATAACCAATCACAGCAGGCATAGCATTTTATTATATGGTAGTTCTTAAAGGGAAATCAGAATTCAGTAAATTCTATGCTAGCAGAATGAAAGAGCAGAGAAAATCATAGTGGCATCTCTACATAGGAAGCAATTTTAAGGGGAAAGGAGGAGATTCATTACTGGCACAAGAATGAATATGCTGGACATTCACCAAATCCGATGAGGCCGAGGGTTTCGCCACGGATGCGGGCGGCACCGGAGGCCACCTCACGGATCTGTTCCACGCTCTGGACCCTCGTGCCCTCACGGAGAGCTTGATAGAGCCAGGTGTTCCGCCTGTAGAGGTTCAGGATGTGACAAATGGTGGAATCGGCCGTCTCCTCCACGGCTGCAGAGGGAATGTTGCACACAGCGATACCTGAAGGAAGAGAAAGAGGAGGCCAAAAGAGTTTCAAATCAATCTGAATAGGTGATGTAAAAATTTAAAAAATAATCAGTTTTCACCCCAAATATGGCTAACAGCGTAAAAAAAAAAGAAGAAAACAATTGAATTGTCGCTTGGAAAATGTTCACCTTGAATTGGATTCAAGAATTAATGATGCAAATATCCACATCAAAATTTGTCTGCTTCACATAAAACATGAATGATATGTTAAAGTAGCTTGTGTAAACCCAAAAATCCTTATTTATGTTGCCCCTTTTTAAATCAAAGTGAACTATCACAGCCAAACACAAGCTTTCTACTGTCAGTAACAGGATGACCTGAAAACATTGAAGTTTTAGGAATTTTCTGTTGAGTTATACTCCAGCAGAGTGTTCTCAATTTAGCTGCCTTCAAGCAATTTAAACCTCTGACCTCGTGGTATTACCTCGTCTTTCCTTCGCTTCTCTTTTTTTTTTATACTCCTTTCAAAGCACTTCTGCCTGCCCCGGCTCTCCACTAATGCCCTCATCCCACTCTGTATCTCTGAGTAACAGCACTGTGGTCTGCGGACAGCAAAAAATACCCAGAGCCTGTTCAACGTTCAATCAATGGCCTCTTTTTTTCTCCTCTCAGCCGTCATATCTGAGCTGCCTTCTCGAGGCCCGATAGCTTTTTGACTCCTGTGTTGCAAAAGGCAGCGCGCTGTCGGCGAGTGGGTGGCAGTTAGACACGGTATCTCGTATTGGCAGGGAAATGGCAGCTTTGTCAGCTCTAAGAGCCGTTTGAGCCACCGAGCCTGCTGATAGGAGCCTGGGTGGTGGTTCAGAGGATGAACCAAACTCTTTTCTTCCCTTTGCTTTCAGTGGCTTTGAAAAGTTCCATCTTCACGGTTCGTCTTACTGTTAACTTCGGCTTGAAACACTATTCTAAAAATGCATACCAGGGAACTCAGAAAAGGTACTTGAAGCAAGTCTTTTCAATGGAAAATTCCCTTCAGACATAGATCTTATGTTGCTCACCATCTCCAGCACCCTCTTTGAATTTTATTTTATTTTATTTTATTTATTTTCAGCACATTGCAAACGATTCGATGAATCACTCGCACGCTATCTGGATAAATCCAAACACTGGCGCTTGAAGTGAAGCATGTCATTGACAGGTAAACAAAAGATCAAACGAGGAAGATGGCAGGCAAAACTCTCTGCGTTGGAATCAATGGAAACCATTTGGAATAGAGCACTTTTCACCGCAACGCCTCCAATCAAACACCTGCTGCTATATTGATTCAGGTTTTTTTTAAAGTAAAGCAGTAAAACCCCCTCATGTTTGGTCATGTGACGAATCCAGATTTAAGTAAATTCCACATGTTTTCACTGGGGTCCAGAGGTCAGGGCGGATGTATTAACCCACTATAAACATGCATTATCTTTTGCATAAGCAGTTTGGTGTGTTTGAGATCGTCGTCCTGTTGGAACACGCATTTAAGTGTTACACTGAGGCAAAGTCGAAGACTTAAGAGGTACACTTCCCCCCCCAACATGCCGTTGTTTTTGTTTTCAAACCTTAAGACAGAGCATTACAGTACGGCAACAAAAAGTGGGAAGAGATGTCCAATGCCAGGGTCTTTTCCCAGTTTATAAAAGAAAAACACAAAAATAAACTACTTGATTAGTTCCCAAACTGAACAAAATCTTTCCTATTTAAAACAATCAAACAAATTAATTAAAAAACATACATCCTGCAAGACCTAAAGGTAGTGCCAAACTGTCAGCCAAATGGCATTTGGTGGCTAATTTAACAGCGTAAACCAGTGGTCCCCAACCCCCGGTCCGTGGACCAATTGGTGCCGGTCCGCGGCGCAAGAAATAATTAAATATTTCCGCTTTACGTATAATTTGAGTCTGGAGCATCTTTTATTCTAAAAATCCTGTAACCGGATTCTCTCGGTTACTTGTGCGCCAACATTGAGGCACAAGCAGCGAAGGTAGGAAGGAAGGTCACTCGGTAGGTGAGTCCTACGTTACAATCCGCTCTACGTAACGGCTTCTGCCTTAGCACACGACCCCCCCACCCCCCGTCGGCAGCAAAATATTGGAGTCTCCTTCTCTCCTTCCCGCACCCAACGCACCCCCCCACCCCCAACTACTCTTTGTAAATTGGACGGTAAAAAAATGCAATGTAAAGATCGTGATCAGTTTGCCATAACCTCAATTTTGAAATGACAACCGAAAGCAGCCACTTGTTCTCCACTCTTGGACTCTGTTGCTAAAAACTAAGGTTGTCATTACAAACAATTGCAGCATTTGTTTCGGGCCGAGTGCTTTATATCAAAGCCTATTCTAATTCTGTGTTGTTGCACCAAAATAAAAGTATTTAAAACACATTATTGGTTCTAAATGTGAACACGATAGTTCACGATAGCACAAGAATTCATGTGTAAAACGTGAATAGAGGAATATTTAAAACCCCAAAATAACTATTTGTTACCTAGTTCTCCAGCCGCCTTGATGTCGATGTTGTCATATCCGCTGCCGATGCGGATGATGATGCGAAGGGCTTTGAACTTCTCCAGGTCCTCTCTGGTCAAGGTGATGGTGTGGTACATCATGGCTCCCACTGCCTCATTTAGCACCTGCAGATAAAAAATATAAGACACAAAAATATTTCTCTCTTCCTTTTAATTAAATTCTTATCTCTTGCCGTGTGCTTAGAAAATCTGCTTCTCCTTTGAATGGACTTTGCAACTTTGCACAGATCATGTGATTATTCATACTCATTAACCCAAAAGGTTATCATTATTTTTTTTACCCAACAGGATCAAAACGTTCCTGCACTGGATATGTGTAGTTACAGCCACCAGAGTTGAGTAGCTGGTTGTCTTCCAATGAAACACCAGGAGGCCTCTGCTCTATTCAGCTTCCCACTGACAAGGGACGCTGCTTTGGGTCAACACCAGCCAAACTGACCAACAGCACAGACTGCAGAAAGCCGGACTGGGTAAGAAAGAAGGCTGTGTGCGGTAAGAGCCCATGAAGACCAGATAGAGAAGAGGAGGAGGCATTCTTAGTGTGTGTTTGCGTCTGTGTGTGTGTGTGTGTGTGTGTGTGTGTGTGTGTGTGTGTGTGTGTGTGTGTGTGTGTGTGTGTGTGTGTGTGTGTGAGCGTGGGCAGGGAGGCGTGCATGGACAAAAAGATAAGGTAGAACTCTGGAAGGGCTTGAGAGAGTAGAGCTTCTGTCAGTCCAGAATGTTGAGAAAGGCCAGAATGATGTACAAACAGCGGGAAAAATAAATAAAAAATTGTTGCAGAGTGCGTTTGCCTGGATCTGTACTGCTGTGTGATCACCAGGACTCCACTCAGGGTGTTTATCCGTCTCCATAGTGAGGTCAAGGCTGACTCTGACTACGCATTCACAACAACGGAGTCAAATTTTGCGCTAAGAAGATAATATTTTAAAAACTACATTGGATCATAATCAAATATCAATTTCAGAGTTTCACAGCGTTGCATCAACTTCTCTTGAATGACAGCTCAAGCCAGTCCTTCTGTGAATAATGCATTTCTGTTTAAAAGGAGACAAGTTCTGTGTTTAAGAGATGAACACGGTTTGGGGAAAAATGTATAAATTAAACCCAGAATAAAAGTAAGAAAAAACGATATTGTGAAAATGCTGTTGACTGTAAAAAATGCCATTTTTTCATAGTGAAACAAGTTTTGGACCCTAATAGGCTTAAGGGCCACTCACAAATTTGCAAATTCAAAGTGACAAAGACTTTCAATCTTGAATAAATCTCTACTGTTCAATGAATATGATCTCTCTTTTTATACTGTGCATGTGAATATCTGCATATCCATTTCAGCTGTTCATAAAGCCGTTCATGCACAAAAAGCAAAAATACAAATAAACATAAATAAACCTGCTTTCGATACGTGCAGAGACCCGCTGACTCATCTGAAACGAGTATTGATTAAACCAAAAATAACTATAACTATAACTATAACTCCTGCTTGTGGATAATTATGAGTGGAGTCACATAACCACATTTCTTTATGCTGAGTGGATTACATAGACAATTACTTTCAGTAAATGGGGATGAAAGTAGATTTAAAGTATCTTTAGTTGATGTGTAGTGTCTGCACTGGTTCCCTTAGCCGATTACGTCACCTTAACACAAAAAGTCACACGAATAGACCAGAGCTGCAAACGACAAAGATGGCAAAGTGAGGAACAGCACCCAGAAAAATATCTTTATCCAAACGACATTAGAAATGATAGTCAAGCTTTTGCAGCAAATGGTAAAAAAATATATAACCATTAAAAGGTGCTTAAGAGGACAAAAAGGAAGAAGCTATTAATTCTCCCCCAGAGGAAAGTGGAAATAACTTCTGTTCTTTTAATGTTTGTTCAAAAGGTTGTTTTTTTTGTTTGTTTGGTTTTTTTTGTCATAGAACTACATAATTCTGGTCAGTGAATCAGCCAGGGAACGAACAGACAGTGTTGTATAGTAACGAAGTAAAAATACTTCACTACTTTACTTAAGTACATTTTGGAGTACTTCATACTTTCCTCGAGTACGAAAATTTTTGATAACTTTCACTTTTACTTCACTATATTTTCGAACTTAATTCCGTACTTTTACTCCGATACATTTTCAATGTGTGGTTTAGTTACTCGTTACAAAAAACGAGAGAGAGAAACGTTCGTGTTTTGACCCCAACTACTGATTGACTGCTACAAAGTCGGTACTTGCCTGGGTTTGTTCATCACCACCAATAGGAAACACCCATAGACA